>JAHDVE020010923.1:0-44315 GCA_022606495.2 Halesus radiatus
ATTGTCAAACTAGTTTCGCTACATATACTCGTAAATACGATTCCGTGTTATATTAATACATCGGCGATATATCCCTGTATGGGGTTTGGCCTCATGTACAACTATAAAGTTCGATTCACATGCACCAGCACCGTGCACCTTGACTCTGTGCAGAAACGGGCGATCCGTTTGATAGATTCGCCTATTTTAACAAACAGATTCCAATCTTTGGAGCACAGACGTCAGGTGGGAATGCTGTCCTTGTAATACCGGTATTTTAAATGAAGATGATCTGAGGAACTAGCGTCATTTATCCTTTCAACACCGGTGCATAGTCGGGAAACATGTCACACGCGCGCCCAACATTTAACATGGTTGACATTTATCACTTGAAAATGGTCGCTTCTACAACTTTTTCTTGTGTTCAACAGCTCGGCTGTTGAATAATCTCTCCTGCGACACGGGTCTCTTCAAGGCCCAGGTTCACTATCATCTAAAAGACCCTCCACACAGCATCGCCAAAGACGATATAGGCCTTGAGGGAAATTATTTCCCTCAGTGGAGTTATTTTGAAAAAAAACTTATTACATGATTATGCTTATGCCATTATTTTACAGTACATTTATTTATTTGAATAGTGGTTGAAACAAAATAATATTTGGAAAAAAAAAACGTTTTTCAGAGCTGTAAAATCATTTTTACGTGGTAAAATCATTTTTACACCCCATCATAACCAGATTTAAAAAGAAACACTTGAACAATAATGACAAATCCCTTTATATACAAAATACAGTACTTCGTTTAGACTGGGCAAAACTTGAATACTCAAAACATCGAATAACTGTAAATTTATTTCAAATGAATATATTTTACAAGCATGATTCAACACCTTGAATGCAAAATTTTGTTACGTCTTTCGATCGTTGCGAAAGGGTCCATAACTAAATAAGGATCAACAATAATATTATTTTCTTTGATGATTTATTTGACATTTATTTCAAAACCACGTAGATCTGGTTTATTGCCGTCCCGATGATTGGGATTTCGAATATATTTTACAAAGAATAATATGTTTGATGTATATTTTTCAATCAGAACGTAATAATCGTAATGCTGGAGCGAACCCTGGCCGTAAAGTTCAAAGGATTCTAAATTCAATTTATTTCAACCGAAAATATACAATTTTCTTCTTGAGAATCGAAAATGCGTATTTTTTATTCTTTGATTGTTTTTCAAATCTCTTTTTTGAATTATTATTCAATTTTATTTTTCAGCAGATAATGGTTTAGGTGTGTATGGTTTCTGAATATTTTTTGTAAGTCATACCAGAACATCCCGTGGATTTTATTGTTTTATTACAATTTCCAAATTAGTTTTCTTAGGTCTGACGCGTCTGCCAAGTAGCCATTAAAATTTAAGATCAACAAGAAATCTGTAAATTTCTGCAAGACCCTGACCTAATTGTTGTAAAAATAAATTTATTAATGTATCCGAAACATAACTTTTTTATTAAAGGCGCAAATCGTTTTGCAAAAGCGTGTAGTGCGTAAATAGGTAATTTTATTTTTTTTATGTTAAAAGAAAGTAAAATTACTTGTGGAGTCATATTTAGTAAATTAATAACAATTTCTGTGTTTAAACCCGCTGTATTTAATATGCAAATATTATTTTTATGTATTTATTATTTTTTAAGTATTTTATGGGGTTTTACATATTTTAACATTTAAATGATTTAAGTGTACAGAAAAAAAAAAGGTTTTATGTTCCAGAGTGGAAGATACCCTCAGTATCGCCCTGGTGAAAGACCACCATTCAGAATTGAAAAGTTGCTTGAAATGGCATTTAGCTATGTTTGGTGACCAGATCTGAATAGCCAGGTATTTCCCCTCTTCCCCAACTTCCTCTCTGTCTTCTCCTTCACCTCCCCAATACCTTCAGCCTCACAACATTCCTCAATTATGGATACCATAGTCTCACTGGCTCCAGACAGTTGGGACTCTTGTGCCGTATTAATATATAACAAAAAAAAAACAAATAGAACATGATACATAGTAGATATATAAGTGTAACATATTTATGACATATATATTTATTTATGTATGTATAATAATGTATAAGTGCCTGACATAGAGAAGTTATAAAGGGGAAGTTATAATATCAACATGTTTCAGAAGCAAACCTCATAGGTCATAATCAAAGTGTTAATAGTCAATTAAATATTATTAATATTCAAAAAAAGAATAATGAATATTAATCCCTTGAATTTGTATTTGTACATAATAAACATTAATTTTAATAATTATGACTATTATTGTTTTTTTCCCCCTTACCATTTTCTTTGTATTATTATAAAACTTTAAATATTTTTTAAATTTCCAATATTTAATTTTATTTATTATTTTGTACTAATTTTTTACTTTAATTTTTCACTTATTTTAACATTTTTCATTAACTACTTACATATGGTACTACATTCATCAAATATTTTAATTTTAGTTTTGTGTTTTAAATTTGTTATATTTTCATATTATTTGTATACTTGTCTTTATTTTTAGTAGGTATATTGTTTATCCTGAAAAGGGGAGCTTTGCTTCTGAAACATGTACAGTTATCTATTAAATATATGTTACATATTAAATGCAGTGGTTTTAAATAAAGTAGATGTAATTAATTCCATTTTATTTTTATTCAGATTATATCAATAATTTTTAAGGACATGTGTTTTTTTAGTTATTAATTATACACTTTTTTAAAACTTTTATTGGGTTAAAAATATCATAACCCAAGATAAGTACTTTCGAGTAGATATTTTCAAATAGGTTCCAGAACTTTTTGACTATCTTACAGAAATGAGGAAATTCAAAGAGTTGTTAAAATAAAGCTTTGTAACTAACTAACTAACCAACCATCACGGACCGCCAAAAAACTCGATCTTGGCGTACACTTCTTGTTTTATTCACATTCATACATCGTCTCATACATTGTCTTCTATTATTCCGACTTCTGACATGGCCCGACTCAAGTATTTGATTCACTTGATCGTGCCAGGTCTTCCTCGGGCGTTCCCTCCTTCTTCTTCCATTCACATTCGCGTCACATATTCTCCTTACACTCTTTTCTTAGTTCTCTCGCTCTACATGAAGCTTTGTACTGTGTATTAATTAACATGTGTTAGAGCAATCTTTAAAATTTATCGTAAAAATATGTTAAAATGATCCTTACAAAATGAATGCAATCCACACAAAATAATATGAACTGAAAAATCAATAAATCACATTTTCCAAATAACGTAAGCATTTAAGTTAATTTCAATAAACTTCTCAAAGATAAATTCCGACACAAAACGTAAATCTACAACTTGTTACTAATTGATCCGAACTTCCTCCTTGAAAAGCGGCGCGATATTAATTAATCCCAGTTCAGCCACCCCGGAATCTCTTCCATTCCACTAATTCAAACCCTTGTTCGAAATTCCACAATTAAATCCACAAATAACAGGTATGAATCATCGAAACCACGTCCACAACTTGTGTTTTGCGACAGCCCAACAACATTAACAGCCATTATATGAAATGTCTACAATTACCCCTTTGTTCGCGGCGGGTTGGCACGGTATTGTGTGAAATGCGACCCGAACAGATTTTGCTTTTTGCCGTACGTATCGGATTGGGCCTAATGACAATGGGCTCAGATAGATTAACGGCTAACGTTTTACGTAGATACATCTTGAATATTTTAAAGCTAGATTTCGACTGGAAAGATGAAGCCAATGTATCATATGTAAAACCCTTTATGTATTAATGATATTCTTTGCATTTTAAGTATTTTTTAAACAAAGAAAAAATGATAAACTTTCTCTTATTTTTAAGCTGGTGTCTTGCTCTATTGGAGGTTTCTCTCATCGGACAATCATTACCAATCATTCGAAATAAGTGAGTGGAACTATACTTGTACCAGTCAGATTCAAAGCCATTAGATGCGACCCTTTCTTGGTGTATGTTGTAGATTAATCATTTAATTAATAATTAATATTAAATAATAACATTCTTCTCCCAGATATGAAACGAATAGAAACGTGCGAAGGTCGCGGGTTCAAATACCGGCGTGCGCAAGTAAAGTTTATTTAATTGATTTGCGTTGTTTCACTATTAATAAATTTAAAAATAATATATAGTATATTTGCGCACGTTCCAGAATGGAAGATACTCGCAGTATCGCCCTGGTGAAATACCACAATTCAGAATTGAAACATTGCTTGAAATGGCTTTTAGCCGTGTTTGGTAACCAGATATGAATAGCCAGGTATTTCCAACCTTCCTCTCACCCCTTCTCCAACCCCTCCTAATATATTAATTGTTTTTGTGTTTAATTCGTAGAACTTCATTTATTTTTTTTTTAAATTTAATGAAAATAAATTTAATAATGTTATTATTAAGTTCTGCAAGTAATTTTAGTTGTTATTATTGTGACAGCTGTTTCGGCATTTAAGGCCATTATCAAACCCTATTTGAAAAAAAAGTTTGAAAATGGCCTTAAAAATTTGATTTACATTAAATTTTAAAAAAATAAAAAAACCCTCCCTAATACCTTCAGCCTCACAACTTTCCCCAATTGGGGATGCCATGATCTGACTGCCTCCAGACGGTTGGGAGCAGTTGGGACTCTTGTGCGGTATTCACATAAAAAAGAGAATTGAAAAGCTTAATGAGTACAAGTCAAGAATTAAAGTCTATCTGAAAGAGGTCGATGAAAAAACCTTACAAACACCACTAAAAAGACACACCTAATTAGATGCCGTTAAATTAAATAATTCTAGTCAGCCTCAGCACAGAACCCCCACTGCGGAGGACTAAGAAAAAAGATCAAATAGTCTACGTGATTTAAAAATTAGTGTACTATTTTGTATTTTAAACTGTCGTTCTGTAAAAATAATATTCCTACACCATGTTTTGTTTTTCAAAATGCTTATGATTACAGTGGCTAATAAAAACCAAAACGGCCACAACAAGGTGAATCCTGTATTTTTTTCCGAAAGACAATGGTCTCGTAATGCAAAAGAACACGTGCGAAAATCTCGATTTGGGAAAATGCAGAAATATATGCGAACTGATCAAGTTTGTTGTGTAAAAAGTTTTTTTTATATATTTAAAGGTTGTATGTGACTTTAGTAATTACAACATTTAGTAGTACAGATTACATATGTTATTTATCAAATATCACTGTTCCTTTTTCAAAACGACCACATGTGTTAAATCAGCACTTTAGAAAAAGGACAAACTATTTTATACTGATTATTATATTTAAAAAGAAAAAAAAACACCAGTATATATTACAGTTGTTTGATTATTGACAAATATTTGGAAATTCGTCAATGCTTCAGGCACCGTTTTCTCAAAACACGAGAAACGCATGTACGTTTCTTTTGCAATAGATGAACGAAAAGTTAATTTAAATATAAAATATATGTAATATATATAAAAGTATATTTCTACTACCGAAATGGTGGCGGAGGTATGAAAATGGAAAGAAAGTTATTAAATTAATCTAAAATATTTTTAATCATTGTAGATATTAACGTCTCTCAAAATTAAACATGCAATCGAAAAGAAAGAAAAAAGTCAACAGATTTCCCATATAAATAAAAATCGGATAAGTATATCTGAGACACAGATAAATTCGGGTAGAATATTGTAGTCATGATTAAAAGATAGCAGGGAAAAATATATGGGAAAAATACGTTGTTGGCAGTTATAATATGTTGGCAGTTATAATATAACCGTATAATAGTATAATAGTATAATAGTATAATAGTATAATAGTATAATAGTATAATAGTATAATAGTATAATAGTATAATAGTATAATAGTATAATAGTATAATAGTATAATAGTATAATATTATAATAGTATAATAGTATAATATTATAATATTATAACATTATACTATTATACGGTATAATACCGATAAAATTGGCAGAACGGGTTATGTACTGTAGCTCAGTGGATTAAAGCGCCATGTCCCGAATATGCCATGAGATCCTGGGTTCGAGTCCAAGCTGCTACCGTTATCTTTTTCTTTTCGGTGTCTTTTCGATTTCATGTTTCATTTTGAGAGTTGTTAATATTATCCTAAATTATTAAAAAAATATACTACAATGGGGTTTATAAGCTTCAATAATTTAATCGAAAATTGAATAATGTAAAATATATTACATCGGAGAATATAACGTCTTCAAATTCAACTTAAGGAGAGTTTCTCACGAGCTTGCTTCTGCAGAAAATTCTAACATCGAACCTCCTGTAAAAATAAATGCCCAATAAAAAAAACGTTAAGGAGGATTGTTAGTAATGTCACATCGTAGGTAGGTACCCATTTGTCCTTTTGGCGTATCATCAGTAAAACCAACAAAATGACGACCAACAAAAAGCTGTCACAAAGGTGTAAGGTACGCAGTCCGATTCAAGTTTACTAGTCCCTTTATATCTCTATGGAGCAACCCCTGCTGATAAAATTGTTTCGGCTCTTAGGGGTGGGTTTCCCCTATCTCTGTACGGCACATTTCATTCCAAATTTCATTGTGGTGTTTACGTGCGTGGAAATAAAAGTATACAGCAGTTTGTAAACCTTTTCAAGGTGGGTTCGCAAAAAAGAACCTTCCAAGTAAAGTTGTTTGCCTTACGTTATAAATACACAAGTTTGAGCAGTAAAAAGCGAAGGATTTTGTTAAAAAAAGTATCATGTATTAGTTTCATGTTCACCTCATCCCTAGGCAAAGTGAGTTATTGTCATCTTGAAAAATCAACCTTATTTCGTCGCCACCGAAACGTCGCTTAAAACTGGAGTGGATTTTTGGCCTCTATCAAATATGGCAAAAAGAACTGAAGAATTCCAAATAGGTAAACTTAAAAAAGCGATACTTAATTTACTGAAAATCGCACATGCCTTATATATGATCATTCACAAAATAATATTAAAAAAATACATTTGCACGACTTAAATAATTCAATATACTGGGTACAAAAATAGATAAACACTAAAATAAATAATCATTGAAGAAAATAATATTAATATAGCCTAAATGAAAGATAAAACCGGACAAAAGGACAGAAACTAACTGAATTTGAGATATGATATCGATGAAGATGACATAAATTGAACTGGTCTCATTAGCTAAGTCGGTTGAGCGTTGCCCCGGATAGGCAGAGGATCTGGGTTCGAGTCCCAGATGCGACTAAAATATTTTTAGTTTCTGTCCTTTTGTCCGGTTTCATCTTTCATTTAGGCTATGTGAATATTATTTTCTTCAGTGATTAAATATTACAATGAGGTTTTTAAATCTCGTTAAAAATAATTAATAATTAAAAACTATAAATAAATAAAACAAAATATTTCTTCAATAATTCAAATATTTATTAAGATAATTCTTATTCAATTAATTAAACAAAATATAATTGTTATTTACGCTCGTAATGTCTAACAAAAGAAATTCATTCTTTTTTGCTACTTTTTTTACCATTTCCAAGATTTTTATATTGTATTATATTATTTCAATTTAGAAAACCAAATAACCAAAAACTAGTAATACAAATATCTGAAATGAGATTTATTGATTCTCACCCCAGGGATAAACCATGATGGATGATTAATAATCCATTCGGGTACTTATCTAAGCCCAACGCAGGCTTAAAATTTGACGACCTCTGACGTTTAGGGCGCAGATCTGCCCAACGCAGGCTTAAAATTTGACGACCTCTGACGTTTAGGGCGCAGATCTGGCGTGTTGTATAATAATTAATGCTCCCTCTTGAAGGTAGTATTTTTGGATACGTCCTTTGGAAATCCTTGACATGGCCATACAAGGGTGGAACAGGTATTTTAATCTGCGCCAATTTATCGGGGCGCAATCAAAAAGAGATCTCTCTTTGCCGTTTGTTGTTTTTGGCAGCATGGAGTTTGTAAATTAAATTTAATCCCACTGATAAATAAAGCAACCTTTATTTGAAAATATACCAGTATTGAAATGGTATTTGTAGGTTGTCGAGATAAACAGACAATCTAAACTATAAAAAATTTACTTGATCATGCCATGTTTTCCCCGGTTTCTTGTTCCATTCACATTAGCATCATAAATTTTCCTTACGCACCTTTATTCTTTCATTCGTTCTACATGCCCAAACCATCCAAGCTTCCCTTTCTTATTCTTAATCATTACGCTTACATCAGCCTTGCATTCTTTGCGAATATCAATATTTTTCATATGATCATACATGAAATAACCACGCATTCCCCCGAGAGAACTCATTTCTCATTGAAGTAATGAAATCATTGTATGTCTCCTTGATACCTCTAAAAGTATTTAAGTTATATTATTATATTAAAGGTCAATTATCCCTATAACAAAACTATACAGATGCTTTCGTATCTCTCAAACTGTGTGATACGTGCCGATATCTTGATATTTTAATGGTATTATTTCATTGCAGTCGGTCATCACTATAACAAAACTGTTCTACTGTTTTAATATTTTTTTCAACTTGTGTACATGCATGTACCTCCATTGTTCCATTATTCCTCTACTATTTATATGATTATTTTTATGTACTAACTAACCATCACGCCATTTCTCCGCAGGGGTAGGCAGAGAGGACGGACCGCCAAACAACTCGATCTTGGCATACACTTCTTGCTTCATTCACTTTCATACAACATCTCATACATTCTCTTTTGTTATATTCCGATTCACTTGATCGTGCCATGTCTTCCTCGGACGTCCCCGGGTTCTTCTTCCATTCACATTCGCGTCATATATTCTCCTTACACTCCTCTCTTCGTTCATTTTCTTTACATTCCCAAACCATTTAAGCGTCCCTTTCTTAATCGTGCTCACTACGCTTACATCAGCCTTGCATTCTTTACGAATCTCAACATTTTTCACACGATCATACATGGTTTTACCACACATTCGTCTAAGAGATCTCATTTCTACAGCATTCAGTCTACTTTCATCCTTCCTCTGCCAGTTCCATGCCTCACTGTCATACACCAGGGTTGGTATCAGCACTCCATTGTGGACTGGTAGCTTCGCTTCTTTGGATAACTTTTTGTTAGCGCCAACCGCGTTCAGTCCTCCTTTAATTTAGTTTAATTTTTTTATGTATTTTTGTATTATATAATATAGTTGACCTAAACTCCTGCTGACAAGCTATTTGCAGTGGCTTACCAGATACAAATTCCCATCGTATGATAAATAATATTTTACAATCATTTTTTTTTTATATATATATATATAATGTAAATATCACAGGATTTCCTGTGTTAAGTTAAGGGCGAGAGGGGCGTTGGAGAGTTATTATTTATTAATTAAAAATAATGATAATATTATTAAATAATAAACATAAAAAATAATATTTATTAAATATTTTATAAATTTATATAGGCTTAGTAGTTATCAAAATCTAATCAGAAATATTACTTTTTCTGACCGTCCCATTGTATGTTTTACAAAAGATTTAAAATACGAATATGATTCTTAAGGTGGAGAAAAGTATTTTTAATCCTTTATCGTCACGTTTTTGTAAATAAGCATAACCAAAAATTTGTAACGCGCATTATAAAACAAAACAAAAAAACATTAAAGTTACGTAGTGTTCATGAAATAATTAAACCACACACTGTTCTTTTGATTTAATTTATCTTATCGACAAGTTACAGAAAAACCTTCACAGCATTTTTTAAGGATATTCAACTTTTTAATGTTTTTGTAAAACACGCGTAGAACGTCAGAAATGTGTAATATTTCTGATTGTATGTTGATAAATGCTAAGCCTATGCAAATTTAAAAAAAAAACGTAATAAATATTTTTCTCTTTAAAAACATCATACTTATTGTATTGCACAATCATTATTTTGAATTAATAAATAATAATTCTCCCACGTCCCTCTCCCCGTTAATGTATAAACAAAACAAAAAATAAAAACTTCAGCACTACAGCTCTTGGAGAGTCTTGACCGTATCTTAGAAACACGTCCCTCCTGCCAGTTCTTTGCCATCTCCCACCAGTTTCTTACTTATTGTAATCATTTTGATTGATGATGATAACGCGCTGGTCGGGGAGAATAATACATGAACAATCCAGTTAGTAATTATAATGTACATTTTGATTTGGTGGTTGGAAGACAAAAGATTCACCCTCTCAAGGCCATTGATACTACCTTTTGTCTCTCTCTTTCATCGCGGTTTCTCAAACGCACGTTTATTTAATTTATCTATTCAATTGGTACATTTTTTTTATAAACTGCAGATTTAATACACATTTGCTACGTTGAGACGATTTATGTATAAGATTCTATTTACCCCTGCCCAATAAAATTTTTTTTACGGTGCCTAAAATAATTTATTACCGGTGAAACCGATTTACTGAGAAAATATTTGTAGTAATAGATTCTATTTTATGAGAGATACTAGCAGTTAAAATCGGTTTTCCTCGCATTAAATGGTAATACTTTCATAATTGTTTTATAATAACATGAATGCTATTGACTTATTGAAATGTGTCGTATTTTTCAGATCAGAGTGGTGAATAAAAAATATTTTCATCATTTTATTAATTAATGTAATTAACTAACTAAATTATAAGAAGCAAGAAACATAAAAAAAATATTTTTATTAATATATTTAAAAATGAAATTAATTTATTATACTTAATTTTAATTTTTTTAAATAAATGGAGTTATAGGAATTAAACATTAAAAAAATACTGAAATTTTATAAAATAATTCGTTATAATTGTGCAATTAATACTGTACATATGGAATGCCAAAAACTTATCATGTCGAACTTTATGGTATTTACCTCTACACCAGCGACCCACCTATTCGTCGAGGTCTATTAATTCAGATCTATGGGCACCGTGCGCGCCAGAGACGTAACATGGCAGACACGGGACAGACGCGAGTATATACATTATACTGTGCAGTACAGCACAGACGCGAGTATGGCTCTCAACTGAACTCTCAACTGAGCGTAAACGTCAGCCACAAAGCTTTTGAGGATTTTGTAAACCAATTCTCATATTAATTATTATTTTATAAACAATGTTCCCTCATCAATTCAATCACTTTTTCGTTGTCCATCCTCTTGGATTTTGCAATATCTCAGTTTTATACGCCAACTGACGACGATTTGTTCATTCTAACTGCGCAGGCGCAGATGTCACCAGAAGCCATCAGCACGGTTAATATATCTCGGCCGGTGCTAGTCCGTGCAGGCATTGATACGTTACGCTTCCGTAGGCTGTAATATGATTGTGTTCATAGATATGTAAGCAACTAATGTTGTCGTGCCTGCACTGGACTGTTTTGCACTGCGCAGTGCTTGTAGACGTGAATAGACCTTCAGTTGTGTAAAATCAAATTTCATTAAATCCGTTATTCAAACAATAAATTTATAATACAACCCAAAAAAATGTTCTGAAACGGAAAGATTCCACAGATTTCATTTAAATTCCTTCACAAGGTGGCGTGATTTCGTGGCAAATGTTTGTTGTTGAGGCTTGACGGGCAGCTGCCACAATATTTTTGTTTATTTCTTTTAAGAGGAACGGGTGCGCGCTCTTTTTCATACAAAATTTACTTTTGGATTTGAGAAATTCCCCCCCAAACTAAATGATATATTTTTTTTAAGTAAAGGTATCATAAATATCTAGTACGGATTAGAAGTGCTTTATTCATTTTTGTTTTAAATTATGAAATACATGCCATTAAAGAAATAAATTTTTCATGATTTTAGAGGCAACTTATGTGTGGGTTTTTTGAATAAATTATCATATTTACTATATAAATGCGATTACATAAAAAAGTGGCAAAATTTGTATTCCAACGTAAATTGGTCGTTTTTAATTTAAATTTAGTTCATCATAATGCTTATTTATTCCTTTTTTTATTTTATATCTTATTATATTTTCATAGAAGACCGGGTAAAATCACCATTAGCCCTCAAATAATTGCTAAAGTAGCCTCTTAAATAGATAAAATTCGATATCTCTAATGCTCTTTATTATGTACGTTCAAAAATATATTTAAAAAATACTTCTAATCCGTACTAGATATTTTGACCTAAAATCTTAAAATTAATTTTTGTATGAAACAGGCCGCGGAGCCGTCCCTCTTAAAGCTTCTTCGAAGAAAACGTATTGGGGCATTCCATAGGCGAAGACATTGTCGAAGCAATATCTCGCAGTACCTACAGCTAAACGAATATGAAAACGTGTAGAGAATATGTTAGTTTGATCAGATTTTGTCGTCATGTCGCATTTGTAAAATACATATCAACCATCAATTATAAAATATTATGTCTTTAGTTGAGTCAATAATAATAATATGTAAACAATTTTTGATGAAAATTAATGAAATTAAATTTAAAAGGTTGCAATTTCTCTCATGTATTCAAACATTCAATGTCCATGAATTGCCCAGTCCTTTGTTTTCTAAATAAATGATTTCTAACTACTTAAGAAATAATTTTTCCAACTAATTTTCTACTTCAAATTACATGCATAAAATTTTATTTTTAATGGTGGAGTTAATATAAAGGGTTTTGTTTTAACAAAACAATAAATTATAATTCCATCACGATTTAACAGCAAAAAGATCATTAAAAGAAAATTTCCACCAGCAATAATTTTTTTGTTAGTATCCATAAAAAACCTTATATCATCCTTAAGCCCCGAACAATGAAAGCACCGTGCCCCATCACGCATCACGTCAATTGATTGATTTTTTTGCTGCGGTTCAATGTCAGTTGGGGTTGTTTCCTAAGCGGTTCAAATGCCTACCAATATTTTGAATAGAAGCATGTCGAAATTCTTTGTATTTTATTGGATTTGGTAAATCTTGTCAGTACTAACATTTGCAGAGTAATTCGTTGACTTACAATATCAATGAATCTGTGCGTTGGAGATTTTATCTTTCAAATGAAAATATATATTAATGTTCTAGTTTTGTAATTTTCAATGTGGAATTAACTGATATGTTTTTTTTTAACAAAATTCATATTATCCATAGAATGGAAGCGAGGTGTAATTTTTTTTCTACAGAACATCAAACTAATTTTTCACTGTAGAGCTTATCGATCAGGCTTTATATATAGATTTATATCTTTCTTCAAGATATGCTTTCCTTGAGTTCTTTCCTCAGCAATGCGTTTGTCTTCATAATAGCAGGCTGCGCCTTTTTCTCCTAAGTAATTTTTTTTCGCTGATTAAATTTTACGTCTCATTATATGGTGGGACCTGTCGAGTAAAATTTACTGATCGCTTTTCAGACACATTAAACAAGTGAATTATGCATATTTTTTTAATGTCAGTTATTTTATTTTTTTATTTAATTTAATTTACACATAGATTATTTAATATTACAGATATAATAGCTAATTACAAAAAAGTATAAATTTATTTTACAAAAAAACTCAATAGAGAAAGATTTCTCGTGTTTGAGTTTCGGAGCACCGCCATCTAGCGACAGTGGTGAATAAATAAAATTAATATAAATAAAAGTACATCAAGAATGTAATATACATAATGTTTGTGAAACACTAAAAGTACGTGATACTAGATTTGTTACTTGATCTAGATTCGTGATACTAGTTTATTATTAGTAATCGCAAAAGATATTGCTCTCAACAGGAAAGATCAAACAAAGTTAGTAGAAAAACGTCTATTTAAAAATGGGATTAAAAATACTTCTAGCTTCCATTAATAGACTAAGGAAGAAAGTTTCCATTTTAGTTTTAAAACAGATTTCCACCATGAATTGAGAGTTTCAAAAATAGATATAATTTTTTTGCTTTTTTAGCTGTACTTGCTTTAGTATTTTTTTAGCTGTACTTGCCTTAGTATTTTTTTAGCTGTACTTGCCTTAGTAATTTTTTAGCTGTACTTGCCTTAGTAATTTCTCAAGAGATGTTTAATTATTTTGTGGTGTCATTATTTCTTGAATTAATAAGCAGAACTTTGTTTACATCATTTATAATATATAAATATCTACAGAAGCGAAGATTCCCTCATCAGGATGAACGACATAATATACAAAGTATGTTGATTACCCTAGTGAGGTAAGCTTTGCTTCTGAAACAAGTAGACATTTATATATTAAAAACAGTGGTGTAAACAAAGTTCTTCTAATCAGTTAAAGAAATAAAATTGATTAACTTGCAGTGATTACTCTTGTGGAGTCAAAAAAAGTCGGGAAAACAAAGTTA
Source organism: Halesus radiatus (assembly GCA_022606495.2). Classification (NCBI taxonomy): domain Eukaryota; kingdom Metazoa; phylum Arthropoda; class Insecta; order Trichoptera; family Limnephilidae; genus Halesus; species Halesus radiatus. Next base: position 14,238 of record JAHDVE020010923.1, read on the forward strand.
GCTGCTTGAAACGCCCTGAAACGACACGATATCATCCAATAGTAATAATTATAAATTTCATTAATTTAGTAAATATTATTTTATTAATGGCTAAAAGACTTCCATCACTTGAATATTGTCTTACCTTAAGTTCAGCGCTTTCTTTAATGTTTCAGATTAATTTGCGTTATGTATTATTTGTTAGGGACTAAGACACCTAACACGATCTAAGTTGTCAATTTACATAAGACTTTTCGACTTCGAGGTCAACAAGACTGATTATTTTGTTCCAGAAAAGTTTTCGGTATTTGAAATTGTTTTAATAATTTTACCGACGTGATACGAAATTGTTCTTTTAATATGCCTGAACGCACTTCTTTAGGTTTCTCTCTCCAGTGGATTAACCGCCCTACCCATACGAACGTACGTGATACGGCCGTTATATTATCGCCCGAACGCAACGAGACGTATCCCGTACGTTCAAGTACAAAAAAGCTATACCCGAAACCCACAAAACATTCGTTTACGTCAAGTTTGTACCTGCGTCTTCTCGTTTAGTATTTTGAGGTGATCCGAAGCTAACGGAGGTTTTCGGGTATTTTCGTTTCTCCCATACAAATTACGTCACTAGTCACACGTATTGTTACTGCGAAATCTAATGAAAAAAACAATGGTTTTTTTTACCTACTTTTTGAACTCAAATGACGGGCGGTTAAGAACATTTTTAATGATTGATTATATTTACTGAAGATGTTCAGTGATGATTGGAAATGGCGATTATTTAATGTTTTTTGAAAACCTCTCTGTTTTCACCAATTGAACCAATATACATTATGATTTTTAAAAACTATACGTGCCCTCAAAATGTATTCAAAACGCCATCGGTGAATAATTTGTCGATTGCGTGAGCTCATTTGTTTGCTTTCTTTGTTTAGCGCCCGAAGCTTTGCTTATTGTCAACACAATGAAAAAAAACTTAGTGTTACCTAAAGTAGATTATAATATTGATGACGCAGTGTTAAACTGCAACAAGTTCTAAAATCCATAAATTACAATATGAGTATCAAACTAAGCGTCAAAAGTAGTTCTTGCCAGTTTTAAATAGAAACTATAAAATAAAAGTGTTCGACTCCTTGACAACCGAAATAAAAAATTTCAAACTTTCAAATATACATAGATTTATATAAATCTATTTCCATGTATGATCTCCATCTATGAATGTACTATGTTTATATCTCATATGCGCCTTATTGTTGCAATTATAGTGTCACATACTTTTAGCCCTCTATTTTGTAGTAACTATCGTGTACAACAACACAAATATTATTTATATTACATTCTTGATATACTTTTATTATTGTTAATTTATTTTTTCACTACTGTCGCTAGATGGCGGTGCTCCCTAACAATTTCAAACACGAGAAATCTTTCTCTATTAAGTTGGGCACTTTTTGTAAAATAGATTTATACTTTTTTTGTAATTAGCTATTAAGATATATATATACTATTAAATATTTTGTATGTATTATATTAAATAAAAAATAAATACATTTAAAAAAATTAAAACCATCCATTGTCCTATGCACTTCAATTTTGAATAGAAATAAAAGTGGGAACAAATAAAATTTAACACTTTTGCGTACACATTTCGACGTATTTGATTATCTCAAAACAACAAATTTTGACTTGTTCCAGTTTAATCCTGAGCCATCGATATGTTAACGAGAAAAAATGAGCACTCGAAAAACATTCCAAAAATATCATGAACGATAAAACTTTTTTTATTTTCATTTGCTTTCTATAAGGAAGCTCAATTTTCATTACCATACATACAAATAAGCATACATACAAATCTCAGGTTATTTTTTTTAACTCACCCATACTGTATCAGTAATATTAAATTCCCAAGGATATTATAAAGTTTCATGGCCAGATTTTCGTATGTTTATAAATAAGGACATTAAATGAGATAACTTTGAAGCGTCGGAATCCAAGAAATCCATTCAAATAAACTTTGTTTATTTTTTATATACCAATTTATTTGAAGTTAAAGTTGTTTTATTTGTTTGTGAATACATTGATTTTTTTAATGCCTGACGGTTTCAGCTACTTCAGAATACAGATATTCTACTACAAAACTAAGAAAGAATCAATATATTGTAGGTACCCATCACAACACCTATCTTTTCGGAAATTATTTAACTGTATTTTTAGTTAAGATGTTAAATGTATAATGGCTTGTTAATTTTTTTCTATAAAGTGATTTAAATCTGATTACGAAAACTTGTTTCACTCGTATTTTTCTCAGGTACATTTTTCTCGTATCCTTCTGGGAGGTACGATCATCTCCCGAACGCCCTGTATGACTAATACCACTTTCGGGGTTCCACAGAAGCCTACCTAATAATGCTTGCCGGTGGGCTTAAAGTTAAAAGCCGGGTGGAATTATATTTTTAACCGGATGCCCTCGCATCCCGCGTCCCGCTTCGCGGCGCCTCGTGGGCCCGTGTCGACGCCTTCGCTAATTTATGGCGCCAAATTAAATTTACGGCATCTGCAAATAATCGCGCCGAAATTACGCGCTCATGGAATTTACGAAGGGCTTTGTCGATTACGCAGAATATTTTTACTGGTGCAAGGTCGTAGTCTATCGCAATGCAGAGCTTTAAAAATCCCTTGTTTATACCTATAAAGATATATGATTAGATGTAGACTGTAAAAGACCCAGACACATAAAAAAGTATTCGGTTTTATAGTCAGAGTAATAGACACTCTCAGGATTACCTTTGAGAATCGAAACGTTGCCTGAAATGGCATTAACCGTATTCGGTGACATGATCTGAATAGTCTGGTAAGTGCTTTCTAATATCCCTCTTCCCCATTTCCTTACCTTCCCCACTGACTTTAGCCTCCCAATTTACCCCGAATTATAGTTTTCTAGCTATCTCCATTTATATAAATAAATAGTTTTTTTTGTGATTATGCATAAAATAAACATTGTTATCTATTTACCTCTTACTCTGTGATTAAACATATATCCTAATAAAAAGTTCCTAATCTGCATTCATTTGACTTTTGCCAGCACTTAAAAGTATATATTTTGTAATCTGCTAGCGGAAGCAATACTAAAAATGATTTATATGTAATTTATCTATGGGTAATTAAGACAACGTCTAAGGTTTCAAATGAAAACAGTTATTTATACATTTAACTTCTGTATTTGAGATAAAATTTACAAAAAGGCCTTCACTTGTTTACAAACTGCACCCCTTTTTGACATTTTTGTATATATTTGATGGAATCTAAAAGAATACAGTTAAAAAAATTATTTCAGGAAATTGATTTTTTTTGTTTTTTTCTGTAACTCCACACAGGAAGCCTTGAGGGAAATTATTTCTCTCAAGGCCTATGTCGTATTTAGGGATGCTATGTGGAGGATCTTTTAGAAGATAGGAAGGAGTGAACCTGAGTCTTGAAGAGACCCGTGTTGTAGGAGAGAGGAAACACAGAGGCCAGCAAATCATTCCACAACAGAGCTGTTGAACGAATCATAGAAGCAAAATGTTCCCATGCAACAAATGTCAACCGTGTACAAATGTTGGGCTCGCATTTAGCGTATTTCCCGACTGTGCACTGGTGCCAAAGGGATCAATGACGCTGAGAGCATCTTCCATTGAAATTCTAATAGAACAAGGACAGCATTCACACCTGACATTTGTTAATATAGGCAAATCTATCAAATGGCTCGCCTGTTTCTGCATAGTCAAGGGTTTTTTTTAAGATATTCTCAGGCTCCCAACCAGAGGTGATTGCCAAATTCTATAGTGTGGCGCATTTGAGATTTCTACAGGATCAGCAGTTGTCATTAATGGAAATGATTGATAAGGTTTCTGTTTCTATTTTGGGCCGTGTTATGGCAAGTAATCCGTTTCGTTTCGTGGTAATGTGAAATAAAATAATCTATTTTGATAACACATGTGTAGTACACCTTACATTATTAAATAATTTAAAGAAATAATAATTTAAATTTGCTTGTACTAAAAAAAAACATTGATTTAAAAAGTAAAAAATAAACACAATTTCTTTCTTCTTTTAAAAAAAAAAAGAAAGACATATATTCCCCGATTACGAATAACCTGACAATATTTGAAAATCTCCTACTACCATCAGAGTAAGCCGAAGATGTTGTTTGTGTCATAAATGGAGGACTTTGCCAGCCGATGAATAGAACTCACGACGCCTGGGTGACACCCAAACGCGATACAAATTCAGCCACTGATTCATTAAAGTGAATTACATATTAGTGTGATTACTCATACTCTTTAAATGAAATAATACATTTTAAAAAAAACTTTATTTCTGAATAGTGGAATTTAAATTTGTACAATCCCAAACATCCCATAAAGTACGTACATACATATAGAAATTGGAAGTAAGTAGTAAATTAACTACGGTAGTTTATTCCCGATTTTCGAGGAAGAAAACAAATCAAAAATGTGGCGGAGCGCCCGTTAAAGATAGCGCGTTGTTTGCTACGTACGTAAACAAAGGGATTTATTAACGGTACCGCATCGTTCCGCGGTCTACATCGACATACCTTTGTGTGAACATCGCACGTGTATTTAGTAATAAAGTTTTCATCACAATTAAATAATACCACCGGTAGATTTACGAATGCAGTGGTACGCAAGTTTTTCCTGCATTTCTTATATTCATTTTTCTTAAAGTGCGCCGGATCTGCCAAGTGTTCATACTGTGCTAAAAACTCAGAAGCAAACTCAGAAGAGCCGCCGTGAAAATAATGATCATATTGAAATTTAATGATTTTAATAAAAAGTATTTTTTTACGGCCTCCATGGTCGAGGGGTAAGGCTCTCGACTACGAATCCGAAGGTCGCGGGTTCAAATCCCGGCGTGCGCAAGTAATTTTTATTTAATTAATTTGTGTTGTTTCACAATTAATTCATTTAAAAATAATATAGTATATTTGCGCACGTTCCAGAGTGGAAGATACTCTCAGTATCACCCTGGTGAAAGACCACCATTCAGAATTGAAACATTGCTTGAAATGGCTTTTAGCCGTGTTTGGTGACCAGATCTGAATAGCCAGGTATTCCTAACCTTCCTCTTCCCCTTCTCCTTCCCCTCCCCAATACCTTCAGCCTCACAACATTCCCCAATTGGTAATGTCATAGTCTCACTGGCTCCAGACGGTTGGGAGCAGTTGGGACTCTTGTGAGGTATTCATATAAAAAAAAAAAAATAAAAAAAAATTTTTTTACACCTCTGTTTTTAATATATAAATCATATTTTGAAAGCGAAGCATTAGTCATCAGGATACATAGTATACTAAAAATATATATTAATGACAAGTATACAAATGATAAAAATGAACAAAAATTAACAATAAGTGATGAAAATAGGTAAGTACCATAATTAATTAAAAATGTAAAAATTATTGAAATAAAAAATCTATGTAAAATATTAAATAATACATTTTATTTTATTTAAAAATTATAAGTATTTTTAAATTTACCATAATTTTTTTTCTGATATTTACTATACATAATTAAGAACATTGTTTACATGGTAATAATAGCGTGATTTTAAGTACTAATTTTTTTTTTATTTAAACAATCCTTTTAGTTTCTTCTTTTTTTTTTAAATTAATACCTCCCTGATTGAGAAATCCTCATGTTTAGAGAGGGAGTACTAATATTTATTGTTACACGTTTAATAATTTCAACATGAAATGAAATTGATGTTCTGGTGTTTATACAGTAAATTCAAAACAAAATAAAATCATGTAATAATGGTTAAAATTTTTACGCATTGCATAATAGTTAGTCAAAGCCTGTTTTTCTGTGAATAATTTTCGTGTGATTTACGTTTAAATCGCCACGTTCCGTAGCCAACAACCAATCAGAAAGCTCGGATTTCGTTCGTAAACAGTTGAGTGGACAGTTAGAGATGGCCGATATTTCTTTCCGGTTAGATTGTCCCGGTGACTTTGTGTTAACAAGATTTTGGAAATCGTTAAAAGAGGAAAAAAAAAGGGTTGTTTTTGTAACACTTCGGTATGATACATAAAAACATCATAAATGACATCCCAAGTCTCCGCTACCGGGGAATTTAGTCATAAGTACCTGGAATAGCAAACTGTTCCTCTTCAGTCTCCTGCAACTGCAACCGCAGTGATAGTTGTTTCAGATATTAACCACCCATCTCAAGCGAGGAACAACCCAAACACACTTTTTCTGTGGACTAGTCGTTTTCATGTCGTTTTGTCTAACTTTCATTATGGTGGAGAAATATTAATCAATAGATGTTATAGAAACGAAACATGTTGTGTGTGTGTTCTTGTGGTGGTAGGAAATATCACAAGATACTTCAAGAGATTTGTTCTTGCTTTTTTTTCATGTGCTTAATACGCACATGAAAAAAAATCAATTCAATTTGATCAATTTTGCTGCCTTTTGACATTAGTAAATTCCGTTTCTCCAGAATGTCCATCTACCATCGGACCCAGGCACAATCTGTACCAATTGCACAGGGGACGAGATGTCGTGGAACCGGGCTTGGCTTATCGAAATTTTATTAAATAGTGAATATGTGTGTGTAATGGCAAATAGCGATTTGTGCCATTAAACCTTATTAGTATTGGAGAAAAAATGATAAATCGTTTTCCGCAAAGTGTGAATGTTATAGTAATTAATCATAAGTAAATAATAACGGTATCCAGGCTATCTACAAATGTTAATATAAATTATTATATCTGTGGAATAGATAGGTAAGAAGAAATTAGGGTTTCATAAATGGTCAATATACCTGTATCGTTGTAACTGAGAAAAGTATATTGAAGGATATTTTTGAAAGTGATATTGTTTCAGATGCTACGGGGTGAAGAAGAAGACTATCGTTGATGAAGCGTCGTCGTCTTCGATTTCGATTTCGACGTCGTCTGATACAGATATTAAAACGAAAATATTTTTTTTTAACATTTTAAAACATTATTTATATATTATTTTCGGTTACCAACAAAAAGATGAAATAAGATTTTTGTGACTTTGGTTTCTTACACAAAAAGTTAGTTATAGTGACAGGTTATTGCAGAAAATTATTATTTCCCCATATATACAAAAACTGTATAAACAATATAATTTTTTTTTCATATTAGCGCTGATACATGAAAGCAAATATAGCATACTCTTCCACTGAGCTTTTCTGGCTTCCCTCAAAGCTTTAAAACGATAGATAACTAATTAAATATCACGCTCTTTTCCTACAGGGGTTGGTAGGAAGGAAAGACTGCCACACAACTCTGCATCGTACCTTGGGCCAAAAAGAAAAGATTTCGTAAAACGTCGTTCCGATCAATAATAAGCATTTGATCTTCTCTAACAGTTTAATGATGAATAATAATTTTATAATTTCTTCAAATGCTTGGTAACTTTGTAGCATCATTATTAATTAAATAAATTGAAAATACACTTTGTATATACCACTTTACTTAAAATATATAAATATTTCTACATGTTTCGATAGCAATGCTATCATCTTCAGGAATAAATGAATACCAAAAAATAATTTCAAGTATAGAAAAATGATAAAAAATTTAAAACAATAATTTAAGAATGTACAAAATATGAGCATAAACAAAAATGAATTAAAGTAGGTAAGTAACAGATTAAAAATGTTAATGACAAAATAATTATAAAACATTGAATAATACATTCAAATTAGAAATATAAATAAAAATTATCATTATTAATATTAATATGAAAATAAATTTAAGAGATAGCTATTTTTAAAAAATATTTGATTATTTATTAAATTTAATTCGCTATTAACGCTTTTTCTTATTTCTAAAATTTCAAATTTATCTAATTGTAAACCAGGTGTATTTGTATGTAAAACTTTTAAACCTTTATTTATGTCAAACGAATGATTGGTTTCTAAAATATGATTTGCAAATTCAGAATAGTTGTTATTATTTGAACACCTAAGATGTTTAAAGTGGTATATACAAAGTGTATTTTCAATTTATATAAATAATAATTTTGTCTAATCGATTCTATTAAAAAAGGAATGTCCTTTGATAATTAACCCTTTAAATTCTGGATGGTATTTGGTGTAGATGTACCGGCAGGCTGCGAATTTTTTAACAAAAAAAATAATGAAATAATCCTTTTCCGAAATTTGTTAAAAATATATATTGAAGAATTTTTATTTTATTTTATATATTTATATTTTAACAGTTTCTATTTAAAGGTTTTTATATGCACGTGACTTTAGTAATATTTTTTTTAATTATTAATCATAATTATAAGAACAGTATATAAGTAAAGCATACTATTATAACAAAAGTATAAAGTCATAGTATTCACAGTCCTCCTCACTAGGGAGAACTGTTCTGAGGCGGCCTGCACTTTTTTTTTTACTAAATATCCATTTATCTTAGTTTGATTAATTACCAAATATGCACACTGTATGTCGTTTGTATCGCTGTTCATCCAGAAAAACACGACAAAATTTTCATAAAATGTCACGACAAGAAAAATTGTCATTTAGAACAGCGTGCTAACGCGCTAATTTTGTATGCCCGGCCTCCTGAGCACGGCTTCCTAGACACGTATGTAAACACGCTTAAGGCACAGAAACGGTTAAGCACTTTAAGACAGTGGTCCCCAACCTTATTGTCACCTCGGACCGGTCAACGTTTGATAATTTTACCGCGGCCCGCCGGGGGGGGGGACACATTGGCCATAGGAGTTTAAGTGCTGTGATGTCATTCTCAGGATATTCCGCCATGACTTTAAACCAGAACACCGCAGAGTTGTCAGCTCGAACATAGTTTTAAGGCTGCTGTCATTTGCAATATCCATGCATGCTAGATTCGCCTGGTTTGTTGAGAATTTTTAAGGCAGGCCCTTGCGCGGCCCGGTACTATTTGATAATTGTTTTAAGCTATATAATTGACGATTTTTTTCAAAAAAATTGTTTTGATTTTTAAGCAGGCGGCGCGGATCAGGGGTTGGGGACCACTGCTTTAAGAGACTTGTAAAATGGTATAATGCAGCAATATGACTGTCACCCACATTACTTTTTCAACCTGCAATGATTTACACTTTTTTTTTTAAATTTAAGATATACATTTTTTTATTTATGTCATCTACTTGCGTTGTTTATAATTTTTTTTTGTATATATATACCTTTTGTATGTAAAAGCCTAATGGGCTGTTATGATAGAATTGTACTGACGATGTAGGGATGTGGGAGAAGGAGAGGAGGAAGGTTGGGGAAGAGCGGTTACGGGAGACAGTTCAATTGTACAGACTTACCCCGAAGGTGGTGTCCCTCCAGGGAGCTCGACTCTGGACATTCGACTAGCTCAGTTTCGGCAGGCCAAAAAGCTCCTCTGTAGGGTCGTAGGCCGACAGGTAGTCTTATAATTGGGAACTGGGACTCTAATACTTTGTCAAATGAAACTACTAAATGCTTTCAAACTCAGGGTTTATTCAGAGGAAGGTACAGACACGGTAAGTTATGTTGTGCTAATCAGAAGGCTAACCTAACCTCAAATGAAAGTTACGGGTGATTTCTATCTGATATAATCTAAACGGGCATGAAAACAGGGGCTCGAATAAGTTACAACACAAAAAGGGGGAATACAAAGACAGCTCACAGTTTAGGTTGTAGCGGCAAACGGGGGTCCTAGTAGAAGCAATTGGCAACTGCCAACATGGCTGCTCGCGCGTTCCTTTTCGAGACGTAGTCGGCGGGGTGCCAGGGATGCCATCTCCAGAGCGGGTGGGGGGCGAGTGCTTCCGAAGCCGGGTGCGAGGAGAGTGGCCGGCTTGTGTGGTTGCGAGCTGTTGTTCGCAAGCGTGGCGCTCGCGTCGTTTTACCGTTGATGTTTTACGAGTGGCTAGTTTCTTTTTAGGAACTTTCTGACGTTACGTAACAGGGCATCTAAATCAATGATTTAAAACAAATACAATGTTTACATACAGTATTATAGGCGATCAACAAAGGGATAAAATCACTTGCACATCGCTGAACTATTTAACAATATTTAGGTATCGCATCATCATTTCCATATACAGACGGGCTTTTCATGCAAAACACAAAGCCACGACACAGATTATAATGTAAATATTTCAATCCAAATGAAAGGGGGAATAAAAGGTTAAATAGAATGGAAAATATGTATTGTTGTTTTGTAAATGGTTTAGGTATTTCCGTGAAAATTAATTATTGGAAGGATTTTAATCAAAATATTGTAATTAGGAGATTAATCTCGGAATAAGTGCAAAACAAATTATGTAAATCTATGATCGAAAATAAGGCGGAAAAATAATATTAACTTAATGACGATACATTAATTGTATTAATATAAATTCATTTCTCTTATGCCTTACTAGTAATTACTACCTGGAAATGAAGGTAGATTTCTTTTTTTTTATAATGTGTCATTTTTAGCATGGGTATTATGAAATTGAGCGAATATTTTTATTTTATTTTGTGACAGCTGTATCGGCATTTAAATCCATTATAAAATAGTATTTAGGTCACATGGAGACGACTTTTTCAGATATCGTATTGTCGCCCCAATAGCAATAGGGCACTAGTGAAAAATTTATTTTTGTATTTTAATTAAAACAAAATAACTTTGTATACATCACTTTATTAATATACAATATTACAACATGTTTCGTGAGCGATGCTCACATCTTCAGGTATCAATGTATACTGAAGTTAACAATTAAAATATAGAACAGTTAGATTTAAGTGGGGAGGGGTGGTAGGGGAAAGACAAGTAATTAGGGAATTACAATCAGGAAATTACAATAATTTGGAAATTACAAAGATTTAAGTGGGGAGGGGTGGTAGGGGAAAGACAAATAACTAGGAAAATTACAATCGTTAAAGGAAGGTGACAAAGGTATAATTAAGAAATCGTCAAGTTGTTGGAATGGTCATTAGAGTAGGAAGGCCTGGTAAGTGGGAAAATATTTAATATAGGGTTACCAAAAAAGTTTTTTTGTTTGTTGATTATATCAATTTTTAAATTATCGCTTTTTCTAATTTCTAGTATTTCTAAATTATTAATTTGTGTTGTTTTGTATCCCGTATGAAGTATTTTTAATCCTGTATCTATATCAAAAGTATGATCATTTTCTATTAAATGATCCGCAAATTCCGATTCACTGTTATTTTTTAATGCTCTAATATGTTCTTTGACTCTAATGTCGAAACTTCTGGTGGTTCTACCTATATAAAATGCATTACAGTCATGACAGTTGAGTTTATAAACTCCCGATTTTTTAATACTAACATCACTATCTTTATTATTTAAAACATAATTCTTCAATTTATTATTTGTGTAGAACGCTGGTTGAATACTAGTTGGAATATTTTTGTTTATTAATTTTGACCAATCATTATCTACAAATAAAATTCGACGCCATTGTTTATTTATATCCTTTGACCCTGGGTAAATATACTGCTTTATGTAACGTTGTTTGATTTTTTTATTTAATATTTTATCTATCAATTTAGTGGGATAATCATTATTTAAAGCTATCTGTTTGATAAGGTTTAATTCTAAATTAAAATTATGATCAGACAAAGGAATGGTAATTAGTCTATTAATCATAGAGTGGAAAGAAGCAAGTTTTTGAGAGAACAAGTTTATTTAAAATATTGTATAAAGACGTGAATACTATTTTCAATTGCCATTCGTTATTACCCCGGCTATGAAAATGAATTTAAAAGTATTTAGAAAACCCCTATCTTAAAAAAATAATTAAAATTTATTAACCGTTTTAGTGCTATGCTTATTTTCCAAGTATGTATTTAAATTACTACAGATATTCTGAGTTTTTAAATAAAAAAAATATAGTATTCAATAAAAATGCAATAACTTGAATTGATTTTAAAGTAATTAATAAAAATTTACGAATATTAATAGTTCTAATTAAAAAAACTACACATTTACAACTACAAAAAATATCAAAAAATACAAAAATATAAGTTTATTTCAATTCATAATTGTATTTTCCCGTGGTCCATGTAGTCCCTTTTTGCAGCGTGCAAATATAAGATTGGATCGCCTTATCTCATTTGCTTTGCTGCACACATTAATTTTTGGGAACAAAGGTCTCGTCGTCCGTAGTGCCGCTGTCATTTGATACATAACGATCATCCGCAATAGAACTAACATCCGACATAGTGAATAATATCGATTCACTTTAGGCTGTATTTATTTTAACAGGATAAACAATAAATCAAGACACGCGCCAACCGCAATAAACCACACTCAAATTGAACACGTGCTCTCCCGAGGACGACAAAAAGCACAATGAAAATTGCGATAGCGCTGCGTCTCTATGTACGTAACTAAAACTTACAGCGCGATGACGCTGGGCCGCACTCTAAAGGTTAAAAAACTAATTTCTTGCAGATCTGCATAATAACATATTTAAGTTTGATATGTTTTAAATGATATATGAATTAAACATAATAACAGTGAGAAACTAGAACTTTTTTGAAGTATTGATAATTTTGCAACAAACAGTACATATAATATTATGATATATTTTTCGATAAATACGTTTATTTTCAAAGCAGAACTAGAATTTTTTTTGCAATAAACTATAAAATACAAACAGATAAAGCTTGGTATTTTTCATGTCTCTAGAGCTCACCGCTGCGGAGATTTTTCCACATTTTGCTTATACATTCGCATTTTCTATATAAGGATCAGTACTCAAAAATACACTTCTGACGGACTCCATGGTGTTGGAGTAAGGCTCTCGACTACAAATCCGAAGGTCGCGGGTTCAAATCCCGGCGAGCGCAAGTAAATTTTATTTAATTAATTTGTGTTGTTTCACAGTTAATTCATTTAAAAATAATATATAGTATATTTGCTCACGTTCCAGAGAGGAAGATACTCTTAGAATCGCCCTGGTGAAAGTCCACCATTCAGAATTGAAACGTTGCTTGAATTGGCTTTTAGCCGTGTTTGGTGACCAGATCTGAATAGCCAGGTATTTCCCCTTCCTCTTCCTCGTCTCCTTCCCCTTCCCAATACCTTCACCTTTGCAACATTCCTCAATTAAGGATGCCATAGTCTCACTAGCTCCAGGTGGTTGGGAGCAGTTGGAACTTTTGTGTTTTGTCAATTTGTAATGGAAACAGGAGTACTAATGATTTATCTGTTATTTATATACCGACAGTTAAGAAAATGCCTAAGGTTTCCAGTGAATTAATTTCTTAAGCTCTAATCTTTTGATATCTGCGTAATATGAAAAACTTTTCCGCTTCACGAACTTCCCATTTCATTGCTCCGCTATCCATTCAATGGTTTTACATCGGATGGGACTATTATCCGTGCATCCGCTTAATACCCAACATATCCGCTTACAACATTCACGTAATATGTTCCGACCTTCCATAATACCAAACTTAATCATTTATGTCGAATGGTCAATGCTTCTTCTCTATCTATTCATAAAAAAATATTCATCATAAAATAATTCATCCACCATCGTTAATATGCTAACTTACTAAATAAACATCACGCTGTTTCCTCGCATGGGTAGTCAGATTGGTAGGACTATCTGACAACTCTTTCCCGGTACACACTCCATGCTTCATTCACATTCTTACTCTTCTATTAGTCTGACTCTTGATTATGACCTGACTCGTGTATTTAATTCATTTGATTGTACCGTGTTATTCTCGGCGTCCCCGACTTATTTTAACATTCACTTAGCATCATATATTTTCCTCCAACTTATCTATCTATATATAAAAATAAATGTAAGTTTGTTTGTTTGTCCTCGATTTTCTCGAAAATTACTGGATCGGTTTCGCTGAAAATAGCACAGTTTGTTTTTATTAGTGTCGGAAAGGTTTAGAGAGTAGTTTGAATGAAATCCAATATGTAAAACTATTGCTATAACGTTTTAAAATTAGTATGAAAAACATTGAACCAGCCATGTTTTACTTAGGTTAGCCCATAGATATACCACTCTGGTTAGCCACAGATTACATATTCAAAAGAAGAAGGTTTTTTTGGGTAGAATATTTTGAAAATGGAAAACACGAGGTACCTACTTAAGAACTTTATAATTTACATATATTTTGAAAAAATAAACATTTGGAATGAAATAAAATATTAAAATGAACGTTTCTTTATTTGGCGATAGTTACTTTCGCTGTCAAATCAAAACACCAGCTAGTTTTTTTATAAAACAGCTTTTCATGTCCAAATATTGATATATCACCACTAAATTACGGTGTTATACTAAATACTCACGGCAATTTTGGCCCACCCTTGAGTAATTTAGTAACACAACTTCCTAATGAATTCCGTCGCCTCAAAGACTAGCAAACTGCGCTCCAAAATGAGAAAGAGCACGAAGTTGACCGCAAGTCGCATGATGTAAGTTGGTCATGTTATAAGAAGCCAGAAAGGCACGCGTCACTAGTTTGAAGTCGAAACTTCAGAACCCAACTTCATCTACCGCGCCGTACGCAAAGCCATTGTCGAGCGTGAAGTTTTTGACAAAACTATTGTTGTAAATTGAATACATCCACACGTCACGAATTTATGCATGGTCAAACAATTAAGGCTAGGAGATTTTACAATTTATCGATTTTCAGTTATTGAATACGCTAGTTTGGAACAATACTAGTATGTTTACCTGTGTATTATATTAAGTGATAAATAGCTGCTCAAGTTATCAATAATAAAGTACGTGATAGTCTCTAAAATATCTCTATGTCAATTTTGTGTTTGAAAAACGAACTTCATAAAGCGCTATCCACTGGTGCAAACTTACTGGGAGATAAATTTGCTCGATATAGACCGACAAATGGAAACAAGCAATTCTTTCTGGGATCTTTTGACTGCGAGATAATGAACTTCCTTTTTAATACATGTTTTCGGCAACCAATTCATTTTGGTTCGGGCGTTATTTTAAAGATCCACATGTCCTGTCTAGATATTGTTAGTCGATATGTCCAAATCATCTTATCGTATGTTTCTTAATCGAATTCATTGCGCTTACCTCACGATTGTATTATTTTCGAATCTCTACATTTATAACGCTAGATCAAATGTAGAGATTCGAAATTTTTGGGGATCTAATTTCTATAGCATTCAGTCTACTTTCATCCTACCTCTGTCGGTGCCATGATGGTATCAGCACTCAATTGTGGATTGATAGTTTGGCTTCTTCAGACAACTTTTTATTCTTGACTACCACGTTCAGTACTCCATTAATGGTGTTTCCTGCATTTGACCTCCTTATAATATCCTCATTAGCCTTTCCATCCCTTTTATAGATTTAATATCACGTTAAATTACCGGGATTAATAATTCTATGTTAATATTTCATGAACTAACTAAAAACCTGAAATTCAAACAAGCGTTATGAAATTTTAACTTACTTATCCTTAGTTTACCTTTTTCTCCTAGCTTAACCTCATTGGTGCGTATCAACGCCTAACCCATAATAACTTCGCTCAATTTAATACTCAGTTTATTACTTTTAAGTGTGTTTGAGTTATTTTGGATCTAATTATTACATTAAATTAATATTATATGCTTTATTATAATCTTCTAACTTACTTTTTTATAAATTCTGACTAGTTTCGTCACTACCGTAACTTCTTAACAGCAAAAACACTACTTAATTTTCTTGCTTAACTCAATCAATTCTGACCCCTGTGTGTGGAGGATATTCTTAAGGAAGGATAAGAGTGAAACAAAGTCTTGAACAGACCTATCAGGCAGATAGTAAGTGCCGATAAATCATTCCACAGCCAAGCAATTGAGTACGTGAACGAGTCATAAACGAGCCATTATCACATGGAAAATGTCAACCAAAAAAAATCTGTTTGCACTGACCCTACACAGGAGTTGAAGAAATACAAACGCAAATTCTTCGGAGCATCTTGCATTAAACTACCGGTAAATCAAGTGCAAAAAAAACTTTATGTGGTCTGTGTTCATAACTAAAATCGATAAAAATCTTAAATTCCAATATTCGGGAAATTACTTCAAAATATGCGTTATGAATTTTTTTGTTTGATGCAGCAGTATTTAAAATATTTTTTTAATTGAAAACTTGCGTTGCTCGAGATTATAAATGGTTTGGAGCAGAGTTTTGAGGTTGTGATGTTTTACAACTGCTCCTACCCCTACCCCTACCCCTTCCCTTACACAATAGTTTCCCTTTAACGTCAATTGTGTAAAATTTCATTAATGAAATACCAACATTCTGCTTTAAAAGGTAGGAAGGGAGGATTGGGTGGTGATTTAAAATATCATGTAGAGAGTAATCTTCCTTTTGTTTTGAAGGTCAAGTGTGAAAAATTTCATCAAGCTTCACAAAACTGTAGATATGCATAAAAACAAACACAATGTACGATATAAATAGCTAGATTATTTAATTATTGGGGTAGCAATTTAAAAAATCATTTGCCTCCCAATTGGACCTAATTCCTATAACCGAACCCAAATTTCGTTAAAACACGATTAAAACTAACTTTCCGATTGGCTTTGGAACAAATTAACATTCCCATAGCTTTATTATAAATTAGAATATATTTGTTTTCATTAGAATTTCCAGGAAAAGTATTCGTGTATGAATAATCACAAAATCATTAGCATAACTCTCATCTAAATAGTGTTTTCATTTTAATATCGCCAAAGAAAGATTACAGTTTATGATGATAATATATGTTTTGTTCATATTTCCTTATAGATGAAAATATTAATTTGATGTTCTCTGACATAATGAGGAAACATGTTATCCCTTCAAACATTTCCCCGATTTTGATTTCAAGCAAGTATCTCTTTTCAATTGACATGTATCAGAACACAACATATGATATTATGATTGCTAAATAATCAAATTTAATAAATGAATTAAATAATATACTTTGAATTCACAACTTTATTAATAAAAAGATATATAATTGAAATTCGTAAAGAATGCAAGGCTGATGAAAGCGTAATTAGTAAGATTAAGAAAGGGACGCTTAGATGGTTTGGGCATGTGGAGCGAATGAACGAAGAAAGGAGTGTAAGAAGAATGTATGACGCAAATGTGAATGGAAGAAGAAGCCGGGGACGCCCGAAGAAGACATGGCACGATCAAGTGAATAAAATACTTGAGTCGGGCCATGTCAGAAGTCATAATAATAGAAGAGAATGTATGAGACGATGTATGAATGTGAATAAAGCAAGAAGTGTATGCCAAGATCAAGTTGTTTGGCGGTCCGTCCTCTCTGCCTACCCCTGGGGGGAAACGTCGTGATGGTTAGTTAGTTAGTTAGTTAAGATATATATGTATAGATATGTTTCGAAAGCGACGCTTTCTTCATTATTATTATTATTATTTTATTACTCCTGATGAAGAAAACATTGCTTTCGAAACATGTAGATATCTTTATATTAATGAAATGGTGAATACAAAGTATATTATAATTTCTTCAAAATATTGGTATTCACTTTGTGACTTCATTATTAATAAATAATTTCAAGTCTTAATACTAAAAAATAATTTCAGACAATAAGTGAAGACAAATGATAAAAATAGGAACACAATAATGTAATAATAGACAAATTATAAACACAAACAAAAATTGATTAAAGTGGGTAAGTAATTAATTTATATAAGAAATTAAAAAAGCAATTATTTTTAATATTAATATTAATATGAAAATAAATTCAAGAGAGAGCTATTAAAAAAAATATTTGATGATTTATTCAATTTAATTCACCCCAAACGCTTTTTCTGATTTTGAAAATTTCAAATCTATCTAATTGTACACCGGTTGTTTTTGTATATAAATTTTTTAAACATTTATTTAAATAATAATAATTATAATAATCGGACCATTTCTATAGCGCCGCTTTTGTGAAAAATCACCTCAGGGGCACTGTACAAATATTACTTCCTATTCTTATATTACGTCTATTATACTTTTTTTTTTTAACATTATTTTCTCTTTTTGGACAGGCTATCATTACACATTATTTATAGACCATATAAAGAGATGCAGTTAAATTATCAAAACTAAATTTAATGTTAAATTGAAAAAAAAAAGAAGCTAACTGTATTTATTCCTTACGATATATTGCAAGACGCTAATACAAATAATAGAGTGATAGTTTCCATTATATTCAAGAATGTATTTAAGCTAAGACAAAGAATTATTATCCATATTTTTTAGGATAAATAACACAGAATACTCTTAAAAGGGTGAAGCGGCGGGGGAGGATGGTGGCCGGGGGAATTGATCCATAGGGCCCTCAAAATCTTCTTTGCCTTGGTGACGCCCCTGAGCGGCGTGACGGGACGGATTAGTGTTGATCTGCACGTACGCCAGGTGGCGCTTGTAGGCCGGCTTCGGGATCCGGAAGGAGCACTTCAGCGTGTCATCCACTGACATCATTGCTCCTGCGTTATCGTATTCCCCGCAGTAGTAGGGCGCCAAGAAATGGGTGACCAGTTGCTTCTTGGCAAATGAATGATTGGTTTCTAAATTACAATTTTTGTTTATGTTTATAATTTGTATAAAATAAATAAATTTATGTAATGAATAAATAAATTGTATTATAAACGTAATAATATATTTAATTATATTATAAACATATTTTTTCTTTATGTTTATAATTTGTCTATTCCTACATTATTGTGTTCTTATATTTATCATTTGTCTATAATTGAAATTACTTTTTAGTATTCATACATTCCTGACGATGTAAGCATCGCTATCGAAACATGTAAATATCAATGTTCATTTATAAAATGGTGAATACTAAGTTTATTTTAAAATGAATTTACGAAGTATATTATTTAATTAATTTATTATTAATGACGTCACAAAGCGAAAACCAGTCGTTTGAAGAAATTATGATCAAATTTTAAATTAAATTGGTGGAATGGCGTTCAGTAAGTCGCCCAAGGCAGAATTAGGGGAAGGAACCCGAGAAATTCTGCATGGAGAGGTTGGGTCTGCAATGGACGGAGGCAGCTAACGTAGCCTAGTAAAAGAACGCCTGTAGGTGCCTTGTCAAAGCCATGGTTTCTGAATCCTGACCCACGTTACTGAATGCATTGGATCTTTTACGGGAAAGAGACAAAGTTATATGATCGCATCATACAAGAAAATAGTCAATGACAACCTTTAATATACACAGCAGTTTTTTTTCCGCCGTGCTTTGGAAATATAGCATTTTTTTATAACTCAAAAGAAATCCATAAAGTTTGACTTTATCCAAATAAAAAGATTTTATTTTTTTGTTTACTTGAGAGACCAACAGTTTATATAAAAAATGAAGAATAAGTAATATAAATTTGACCATTTACAGGTTTCTACTTGGGTAAGGAATGCCATGACTAAATAAAGAAATAATACGATATAAAATTTCTTGTAGCAAAACCGACATGTTTCGTAAGCAATGCTCGCTTACATCTTCGGGGTTTATTTAAAACTGAATTACAAAATTAAGCTTTTTATTACATGTGAAATAAATTTATTTTTAATGTGCAATAAAATTAATTTTATAAAATGTGAAATACATACATACGTATTATTTTAAAAAAATAAATAAAAATAAAGTTAACAGTGTAACTTTTAATAAATTAATAGGAATAACTAAGTTAAAATATTAATTTTAATTGTTAATTTTTAGTATACTGTTTATCCTGATGAGGAAAACTTTGCTTTCGAAACATAATGATATTTATATATTTAAATAAGTGGTGTAAACAGAGTTATTCTCATTAATTTGTTGATAATCACACCACAAAGTGTATCCAAAACTATAAAAAAAAATGTATTATTTTATTAAGTTTATTTTAATGAAATGTGATTTAAAAAAAATAATATTTACTTATATTGCGAATGAAATGAATAAAAATATATATGGGTGACACAGACACAGAAGCAATCAAGACATACGTAACTTGACCTTATCAAAGACAGAATTCAGAACTAAACTTAAAACTCATATTTTCAGACAATCGTATTCATAAATTGAAGAAATGCAGCCGTAAATTGCTTAGCTAGGCTAGCCGGTTAGTGCTTACCTAAAGTCATTAAATAGAAAAAGTTTAAAAATTAACCCATCGGTGCGTAAATGCGTCCACAGCCCGCAACAATGTAACTTAAACTAACTAAAAGTGTAAAAAAAAAAAAGTTAATATCTCTTAAAAGCTTCTTACGCTTTTTAAGGTCCAGTCCTAAAAATTATAAATATTTCAATAAATACCGACTCTTCTTGTGCCACCAATCTTCTAATAAATGTAACATCAATAGAAAATGAGGATAAAATAGCAACTATAAAACTTTCATCTCTATAAATAAATTTGATAGGCTGTACTTATTCCAAAGGAGGCCATTTCTATAAATTCGTCAGTTAGTAAGAACCTATTGTAGTTACACGTCGCATTTAAATTGCCGTACCAAAAAGTAATTTAAGACTCGAAATTTATTTTTTCCAAACTATTCTGTCACACACGAGAAGTTTATCGCTTCCTAAAAGCCTACCAATTTTTCTTTTGATAAGGATGGAACCTTACGAGGCTGAAAAAAATACGTAAAGTGGATTTTTTTACGGAAAGTAGAGCTTTTTGCCAGCGAAAATGTTTTAGGTACGTTTTATTTAGAGGCAGTAAATAACCAGTATAATTCCATGACAATTACAGACACTTATTTTTTATTTTACTTTATCCCTTGTCCAATTCTACGCGGATGAAAAATGGCATTATGTCAACCGCTTGCGAAATGTAGAATAAAAGAACATTCGTTTTAATAACTGTAAATATCTTCGTCAGCGTAATATTTTAAACGATTTTTTTACCTACACTAGCCAAGTTATTGTTACCTTTGTGAAAAATTTCTAATAAATCATCCCCTTAGAGGTAAAACTCATTAAGTTCCATGATAGCTGTGTGACACATAGTGACATTTACAAATCTCTTTCTAAGCCTTTAACATCTCGACTGTGCATAGGTTCAGCCCTTCAAGCTACTTTTAAGCCATGTCAGAATATTTTTTAATTGACAAAACGGTGAGACTATTTTTAATGGTTTTTGTGAAAAAAAATAATGGTTAAATGATTGAAACATCGAATCTCATAAAATTGCTAATAAAAATATAATATTTAAATAATTAAAATGTACTTTGTTTAGACCACTTTTATAAAAGTGGTGTTAACAAATTACATTTTTAATTATTTAATTAATAATGACGCCACAAAGTTACTAATCGTTTGAAGAAATTTTAAAAGATATATAATAATTTATATGACTCCAGAAAAAAAATCGGTCTCACATTTAAATTTATTTTACGAATTATCAAATATTCAGTTTTATCGTCTCCTGTGAAGTTTTCGTTTTATGGCTCAAATGATTTTAGCCATGTTCCGACTGTAAATAGGTAAACCACGTTCTGTTTGTTAATTAGTAATAAATTTATTTATAAAAACTTTTTTTTTCCTCATTTTCAGTTTTAACATAAAATTGAATAATTTCAATGTGAAATAGAACAGTTGTTTCGTAGTTGTTAATTGTACTTATTAATTATCATTACATTTTAAACATTCATGTAATATTTGAATGTAAGTAAGTTTTGAACATATTGCCTGTTTTATTTACTGAAATAATAATATTTATACATATTAAACAATAGTTTTAAGGTTTTTTTGTTTTATTCATATTATTTTAGTTATTTGTACATTTAAGTTTAGAAAATAACTAATTATAACTCTTATAATATTACATATAGATAATGATAATTTAAAAACTAATGATTTTTTTCTTGTTTAACTTAATGTGTTTTTTACAATCTATTTTAAATTTATTAATTGTTTCACTTTTGATTGGGTCCGGCAGAGCATTATAGCATTTCATACCTTTATAAAATATACTATTTTGCGTATTGGCTTTGTTCTTCGTCGGTAGCCTAATATCCTTCCACGTTCTTGTATTATGTTGTAAATAATTTTTTTGGAGAAATATATTGGTAAAAATATATTGTTACTTCTTAGCTATGTGCCATTAAAGCTATTAAAAAACAGAAGCCTAGCTATGTATTATTCATTATATTACCACCATTCTGGGAAACCGATTTTTGTATCAGTCAATAAAATACAAACAAAAAACTACTTGGTATTTTTTTAAATCGTGCTTTAGATTTCACGCTTAGTATTAAACAGAGAGGATTGAATGCCATACACCGCAACGTCTCTTAAATACTCTTTTATTATTCTGACTCTTAATATGACTCGACTCAAGTATTTGATTAAATTGGTTGTTTCATGTTTTCCTCAGGCGGATATCCTGACAACTTCCATCATTATCTTTTGCAACATCTTTTATAATGGCGTTACTTTCTTTAATTAACCTTTCTTAATCTTTCTACATTTGTAACAGTGGTCATACTAGGTTTTACCATACATACCCTTTAAGTTATTTTTCTCGAAAACAACAATTTTTCAAATTATTAATTTTTTTATGCGACTCAGAGAGATCTTATTTCCACAGCATTCAATTATTTCGTCATTCCTCTGCCAGTTCCATGCTGGCATTTCGGTTTAATTCTTCAAATTCCTGCAAAGTTTCCAGATCTCTCTTCAAAAGTTTAAAATTGAATTACATTCGCTACAATACCAAGAGATGCCATTTAAAATTAACAGGCAATTAAATAAATAAATACCCATCAGCAGCAGTTAACGATCAGTTAACAAGAATAGCATTGAAATGCATTTAACTTTATCTTTCCACAGATAGCTTCGGCCTTAAGTGTTCTCGATCACGGAATGAAAGCATCGCGAAATGTTCAACACTTTGGTATCCATTGTAATTAAGTGGAAAAACTTTCTTCAGTTGAATTTCCCACTTTAAGTTTTATTTATCTTTTCTATTCACCCTTAAATTTTTACGTACGTTGGTACTTTTTATAAGTAAAGGTATGTTTAAGGAATTTGTGTTAATAACTGTATGGTTAATATACATAATAATAAATATCCTTATATAACATTAATTAATAAAGTAACAAAAATTATATATTCACCACTTGTCGGAATGTTTATATTTTCAAAACGATATAACACATTTAAATAAGTCAATTAAGAAAACATCATCATATAAATACAGGAAAACACATTATAAATGTAAAAACCTCACAGAATAGAGAAATTTAAATATTTTCTAACAAAATCGGTTTTACCGGTGGTAAATTATTATTCTTGAAAACCCGTCCAAATTAGAATGGGGTGGGAGAAAACAAAATCATATAAAGAAGTCGCCACAATTTTTTTTTAATATGAATACCGCACAAAAGTTCCAACTGCTCCCAACCATCTGGAGCCAGTGAGACTATGGCATTCCCAATTGGGGAATGTTGTGAGGCTGAAGGTATTGGGGAGGGGAAGGAGAAGGAAAAGGGAAAGATGAATGTGGGGAAATGCCTGGCTATTCAGATCTGGTCACCAAACACAGCTAAAAGCCATTTCAAGCAACGCTTCAATTCTGATGATACTGATAGGGCGATACTGAGAGTATCTTGCACTCTGAAATGTGGATTAACCGCAGTTTTAAAATGGCCTAGAACGCTGAAACAGCTGTCACAATAATAAAAACTAAAAATACTTGCATAACGTAATAATGACATTATTGAATTTGATTTAAATTAAATTAAAAGTAAATAAATAAATGGAGTTCTACGAATTAAACACAAAAAAAATTCATAGATTGATATGTTGTTATGCTGGTATATTTTTAATGATATTAGTTTCCGAATTTTAATTTTCTTTAAAAAACCTTTGTAACTTTTTTCCACTTAATTATTTTCGAACGAACCGGTTTCACCCTATCACGGGCATCCTCAGACTGGCACAATTAAAACTAAATCTTTTATATATATAGCATCGATGTCGGGAGTGAGTGCCCCTGCTTTCTAATATTGTTTTTATTTATGAATCGAAATTTGTTTTATAGCTGGTGGTACTGTTTGCTATTATGTTTTTAAAAACTGCTTTCGGGATGGTTTATGATCCTCTCTGAAACGGATTAGATTAAGCTTGTTTACTTATTCTATGGGTTTTTAAAAAAATATATAAAGTCATTCGTGTCAGCTTTTATTTAAATAGATGGTTATTTCTGGTTTTGTTTTTCCTTGTGATTTCCGTCTTGTTTGCTAAAATGAATTTTATAGCAGTTTTTGTCCTGTAGTTACATGAACTATGGGTAATCAGGTACATTTTAAAGGGTCTTTAAATAACTGGAAAAAAGTTACAAGAGTTTTAATATTAAAAAAATCATTTTGAAATGGAATTCCACCATGAATTAACAGTTTCAAAATTAGAAATAATTAAAAGTGTTTGCTATATTGGAAATTTGTGGCGGTCCATCTTATCTACTTATCTCTCAGGGAAAATGAGGTAACGTTCATTTATTATGTTTAGTTATTAGTGAAATAAAATTGATATTTTAATGGAAAAGTTTCGTTTAATCATGCATATATATAAGTGACTATAATTTAAGGCAAACTATGATGTGTCATCAGAGGTATTTATTATTTTATATATTGTGAATTTGTTTCACCCCTCTTTCTAAAGTTCTATCTAACAATTTGTCACCATTTTTCTACCACAACTACGGTAATGAAATAATAACAAACGACAGCATGTTTACCGAAATTGATTATTTCTAGCAGTAAAAAAAAACATATTTTTAAAGCAATTTAAGACAGGAAAAAATGCGAAGTTCGTTCTAAAATTGTAACCATGATACTGTTCTCTTTTAGATGACATTCTACTTTCAAGATTCTTAGCGACTATCCAGCTAGGTTTCACGCAATTCTGAATCAAGTGAAAGAGCTGTTTCATGACTATGAATCTACCCTGTTACCGTAATACAGGTTATAGTAACTCACTAAGGCAGCTACTGCTGAAGCTAATAACAGAATATTTCGACTTTTGGAGACACAAGCAGCTGTTGGGAGTGGAAAGCACCATCACTGTAAGACACGTGAAGAGGATCAGCAGCGGTGAACTTCTGTTATTATTTTACCACGCTTTAAAGAGCGCGCCATCCAAATTCCGTACTAAAGAATCCAACCGTCTGAATGATACCGCTCGAGTGCGATGCCGAAATGAATCCCATACGTACTTTATTAATGAATATCAACACATATTGGACTTTCTGTCATATTGCTTAGGTTCGTGCAAAACACGCTAGAGGCGCCAGAGCAGCAGACCTGTAAATCGTAGGAATCTACTAGATACCCGGGTGCGCAGCGAGAATGAGAAATTTGTACGGGATAGTATTAATCAACAGATTTTTATATGATTTTTGTGTTTTGAATTATTATTGTAATAAGTAAATTTCTTAGGATGATAATTTATGTTAAAAAACGTTTCTTTTAACGTAAATTGTGATTTTTGTATTTAAAATAATTGATTGTAACCTACGACATTATATTCTTTAGCTCACAGACTTTTTAGTTAATCGCCGAATTGTTTATTGTTGTTATGTCACTAATCCCTAATGCAGTGATATTGTGAGTTTCTTTTACATCATATAGATAAATATGCAATATGGAAAACACAATGATTTTTTTGTATATCTGACCGAATTTTTTTCTCCCTTTTTAAATCTCCGATTGAACTACCAATGAGATAGGCCATCCATCCGTGTTGAGGAAACGGATAATATTTGTAAAGTTCAGATAACTGGGGAATGAAAGCATGTTGTGAAATCGGGGGGTATCATCAAACTCACCAGTGAACTTCATTAGACTACTTAGTGACTGGATGTTTTGAATCCAACGTAATTCCATTTTCGAGAAGACACAAACATTACAAGTCTGACCAGCCAAAAGTTGAAGCCCAAAAAATCGCAAAAATTCGAATAAGAGTCACGGCATGCTACTGAGGAGTGGGCTCCTAATAAATTAACTTAAAATCCACCAAGGCCTTAAAGCGTTAATCAGTTAACACGCGATTTATTCGCATTAATTAGAAGCACTCGCGGAATAAATCAGGGCCTCTTCTGGGGGGATAAGAATTAGCCTGTAATTAATCCCAGGGGGCCAGAGCCTAAAAAAGGGCACACAAAATGATTCTCCCGAAGCACGCCGTGATAGCAAGCGGTTACATAACTCACTCGCTTATCGGATGGTGCGTAATGAACTTGTACGAAACTTTCCCGTTGTCTGTTAAACAGAAAAGCGTGATAAATAAAAATAATTATTTGTAATCAAGTGAAAAAAAAAGTACGAGGAATTTTAAATGGGAAATGAAGTCCTCGAATCACGTAATGTTTACGTTTAAATAAATTATGTAACCCTTCCCTTACGGTGCTAGAAAACCCACCTCACTGCACAGGGTACATATTTATAAATATTTAATTAGATTAAAAATTCTATTTATTAAGCTGGATAAAAACGAAAAGTTAACATTTATTACTCACGTAAATCACTTTTTTAAAAGTACATACATACATTAGTATAATATTGTATATAAGCGCAGAAAAAGAGACAAAAAACGTTAACGCTACTACCTGCGTGGTGACATCGGCAAGTTATCAACTATACTAATCGTTGCAGGAAAGCAATATTGTTATAGCAGCCAAGGCCATGTAAAAAACGCAGGATTTTGAGGTTTCTTTTATCAATTAAATGACGTAATATTGACAAAATGTTGAGTTTTCTCAACGCAGTTCTTATTCTTCATTGTAGAGTCACTGGACTCATAAAATAAACCCTCGTTGAATAGTGTATACAAAGCATTTTCATGGGTAGTGGTAGTTACAGCAGTTTTGCTTTCCTGCGACATATTGATTATTTTTTTTCAAGATTTTTCGACGACACGAGTTTTTCTGAATTTTTTTTCCAAATGTATTGCTGAGGAAAACCCAAAATCACACAAACCCTGTCTTTAGTATACTCGTATGCATATACAGAGATATTAAAATAATTAGAAACATGTCAAGTTAGTTGACAGCACCAGTAAGGAAGGCTTTAAAATTGTTTATATTGCGGAACAGAGCGGTGGATGCACTATTCTGTCTGCCAATAAAAAAGGTTATTTTTATTTTTTTACATGATGACATAAAATAGTATATAACGAAAGAAAATATTAATAAAATTTAGCACTTGCATTACGGTGGCTTGAGGGAAACTATCTATATATGATTTGGAGGCACACTGTACCACTGGGCTCTAGCTTAGACGAGAATGTTCTCGGATTTCCAGAAGTGCTGACTCGTTCCAGCCACTCTGTGCCGCATTAAATCATATACCCTTCCCTCTGCAAACATTTCCGATGCGCTGCATCTCCAGGGGAGGTTGAATAGCACCCAGTACTTATGTATGGTTATACTGTGTTCGGAGTGTATTCATGAAACTTTTTATGTATCTAGCCCAGATTTCGCAGGTGTACAGACTCATGCAATATGTCTAGGGTAGCTGTTTCTTTATCGGGTGACTGCACCTGTTAAATCTGATAGCGAGCATGTTGGCATAATTTTAATGATTATTTCACATGTAAAAAAATAACACTATCGTAATTTGTTAACGGGAGTGTACCACAGGAATGCATGAATAGACCTCTTGTATTTCATACATTTTCTAACCTTTTAGTTTAGTTTACCTTCTTTATTTTTTCAGTGTTGTGATTTTGGAAGGTTTAAAAAAGTTTAATACGTACCTTATTTGTTTTTTATAGTGGTCAAAGTTTCTTTCCAATTACACCTAAAATAAATAAACCTGCAGCAATTAAAAAATGTTTTCTTAGAATGGTAATATTGTCTATAATTTTAGAACATTATCCTACTGGTTTTCTTTTCATATGAGCTTCTTCAGGGCAGTATACGAACAACTAAATATTATCGTAAGAATGTAGGATTTATGAATAATAATGTACTCCGGAATGTCTTTCTGTTGACACATAAATTTTATCTGTGAAAGGGCCGATACACTTCTAGGATTCATCATAAAAGTGACAAACCATTTACATTACCACATGTAATTAAAATACTATATTTTATAATGCGTAATAGAATGTATATACTAAAAGATTAGAAAGATTTTTTTAAAAGGCCTTCGAACACCCCAAAAAGACGCATTCCATAATCTATCGTCACTTGAAGATAAAAGAAATATATCCGACCAAAAACTCATTTACAAAATCGTAAACTAGAATATTTTTTTTTGAAAACATTAATTTCCACTGTCCAGCACGAAACACAAACTCAAATCAACTATTACACATCCCACTCTCAAAAACTATACTACACAAAATACTCATTTTTCAGAAGAACATGCTCAAAATACAACATCTTTTCAAACACCAGTATTTTCAATTTATCAGGACAATTTAGTAAATTTATGTCAGGAAAAATTTTTTCGCAAGGTCAGTTATAACACCCTAGGCCTGCTATGTGTTTTATTCTTTTTATATTGTTAAACATAAAATGTACTTTATTTATTCATTGTAGTTTACGTTATGTATGCACATATTTGTGTTGTATTATTTATTGTTTCTAAGAAAGTGGATCAATTCCGATTTTTTTTTTTTTTTGATTATCTTTCTATTTATTTTCTCATTTTCAAATTTTAAATTTTTTAAATATTTTTACATAGCGGAAACTTCATTATGTTTAACGCGACAAAGTAACAACATAACCTGTAAAAGTGTATATTCCATTATAACTCCATATTTTCCCAAAAAAAAATAAGTAAATAGCCATTATACTCCATTTATATTAAAATATTTTTTTGATGGGACGAAAATAAATTTAATACCATAACTTTGTAAATATGCATCCAAAGTTTAGTGCTTGCTATTTAAAACAATTGTGTTGAAAACAAAATATGAATACTTTAATGTTTTCAAATTATTTCACTTATAAAAAGTCCAAAATATTATTTGCTTGGTCTGTTTGGCAGCTTCAAATATAATTGGGACTGCTAAATACCTCGAACAATCAATTGAATGGTATGCAGCTAACTACGTTTGATTCAATCAAGTTAATCAGTAATACGTCAAGTCTATTGTTTGTATAATTGAAGCGACTCGGCCGATTAGCCAAGAACCCGAGTGCATCGAGAGGTGTCGTCTCAATTGTTGTACGTAATTTAGTAAGGCACTTGAGATGTTCCTGGCTACTGGCTACTGGATACATACACGTAGTGACGATCGGCCTGCTATTAGCCAATCTGAGATAAAAGATGATTTGATGACCTCCGTAATAGACCGATAGTATTTCCGGAGGTCAAGAGTCCAAAACCTGGCACGGATAAATAACGTTAATTATATTCTTATATTTTATGTTAACCCTACACAGAAGACCCTGGGAAAAACATTTTTCTTTGAGATTTGTGTCATTTTTTGCGACGCTGTATGCATGGTATCATAACCACTGTAAGTGATGCGCAAATAGGCGCTCCTGGAATACAGCTGTAGTTCCGCTATTTTCAATTTTTTTTTATATGAAAAGACTTTAACAAGTATTCCAATATGTGTACTAATCGATCTTAACAGTTTTTAAATAAATAATTATTATACTGTCGAAAAAAAATCAAGAAACTGTCATTTCGCCCGCTGCAACTGTATATAACCTAATAAGGAAAATGTTGAAAGAATCTAGGTCTTGATGAAACCGACGTTGGAAGAGAGTTAAATGTAATGGTTATTTATCACATAATTTAAATACGTAACAATATTATTATGCAGTACATTTACACATCGTCCCAGAGTCGTAGTCTCTTTCGATTCTGTATCACCATAGATAAAGATCACCATTCAAATGGAAACTTTGCTTGAAAGGGTTTTTACCGTATTTAATGACTAGTTCTTAAAAGTCCAGTACTACTTTTAATAATATTTTTCTCCATCCACTTCTAGCAGCCTCAAAACATACTCCCTAACCGGGAATGCCGTAATCCCACCAAACCCGGGCAGTTCTAAAGGCTCTCGCGGTTATCAAACAAAAACTTATGATCCAAAAAAGAAGAGGAAGACAGAACAAATATACTTACTGATTTAGAAGGTTGCATCGG
>JAHDVE020010924.1:0-60094 GCA_022606495.2 Halesus radiatus
AAAGTCACTTACAGAATAAGTAAAAAAATAATTCAAGCATCGGTGGGCAAATGCGTCCACAGCCTGCAACACTGTTAATAACTAAATGTGTAATTTTTTTTTAAATAATGTTAATATCTATTAAAAAAAAACTTCTTACGCTTTTTGTGGTAATTTTATAAATATTCTCCAGTCCTAAAAATTGTAAATATTTCAAATAAATTACTCTTCTTGTGCCGCCCACCCTTTAATAAATGTAACATCAAGAGAAAGGGAGGATAAAATAGCAACTGTAAAAATCATATCATCTATAAGCTTAAATTTTCTTATAAAACTGTGTTTATCTGAAGCGACCTGCCAGGTAAGTATGTTTTTTCTTTATCTGTTTGTACATAATTTGATAAAGATTAGGAAATCATGTTTACAGTGCCCTTGAGGTGATTTTTCGCTATACAAATCATCCAATTATTATAATTATTATTATTATCGAGGAATTAACTAATCAAGTTTTCTTAGTAACTTGTATGTTCCTAAATCGGGTTCAATTACAAACCAATGTATATTAAAGTTTGCGACGTGCACAGTACAGTTTCGGCATGAGTTTCGGTTTCGACAGAAACTTTTTAAAATATCCAATTCGGTTTTGGTTAAAGTCCAAATTGAAAAAAAATCGGTCCGACTCCGGACCCGAGGAAAGGAGAGGAGAAGGAAAAAAGGTTAAGGGTAGTTAGGGATTACTTTGTTTTGCCATTATGAAGTTCTTCCCAAAACTGAACGGTTGTCCGGCACATGCCACATGTATACATGTAAAAAAAAATTGTTTATGAGGGTATATATTGTTATATTACTTCTTGATAATAAAACAATATTTATAACAAACACTTCGTTATTTATTAAATGACATGTTACACGGTAGTGATGCATAAACTATTGGAGAGCCAGGAAGCTATACTCCTTATTGTATTGCAAAATTCTGTCTGCACGCTGACCCCGAATGTGGGATAATCCCCACAATAATGTTTCTTCACGATTTCAAAAAAAAAATATATTTTCGATTATTTAATTTTTTCATACTTTCATTCATACTTTTATTTTTTTTACGGTAGCTCCACACAGGAGACCTTGGGGGAATAGTTTCCCTCAAGGCCTATATCATCTTTGGCGATGCTGTGGATACACATTATTTTTCCGTATAACTTTTTTTATAATTGTAAAAAGATTTAAAATACGTTGGAGCAAGCCGCTCATTCGGGACAAAATATTTGGGGTCCGATGTATCCCATTTAAGCGGAATCGACTTATTTAAATCTTTTTTTTTTGTTACGATTGTGGTGAACGTATGTCCAAGTGTATAAAGGGACAATCGATTGTGAAAGAGATAGTATGACTCAGAGTTTGATATACAAAGTGAAAGGTTGTCTCACTTGGAAGTCGGAATAACAGAAGAGAATGTATGAGACGTTGTATGAAAGTGAATGAAGCAAGAAGTGTATGCCAAGATCGAGTTGTTTGGCGGTCCGTCCTCTCTGCCTTCCCCTGGGAAATGGCGTGATGGTTAGTTAGTTAGTTAGTTAGTTAGTTAGGTACATTAAAATGGTGTTATTCCCAGCGCTAGTATATAATTCAATGCACAAATTCGAAAGAACTACTTCAAACTACATGTTAATTGTTTTTGTGTTTAATTCGTAGAACTCCATTCAATTTATTTTTTTTAATTTAATGTAAATCAAATTTAATAATGGAATTCTTAAATTCTGAAAGTATTTTTAGTTTTTATTATTGTGAGAGCTGTTTCGGCGTTCAAGGCCATTTTAAAACTGCGGTTATTCCACATTGTGACGACTTATTTATATGATTTTATTCACTCCAACCCCATTCTAATTTGGACGGCTTTTTTAAAATAATGATTTATTATCGGTAAAACTGATTTAGTTAGAAAACAAATAAAATCAGAAATCTGTGAGGTTTTCATATTTATAATGTATTTCCTCGTATTTAACTGATAATGTTTTCTTAATTGATTTATTTAAATGTGTTGTATTGTTTTGATAATGCGAACATACTGAGAAGCTGTGAATACATAATTTTCCTTAATATATTAATTAATATTATATTAGAATCATTCGTTCGTTTATTAATTTCTAACTGTTCAAGTAAATTTAATATAAAACCCTTTATTTCTATATGTATGGGTTTAGGTTTGTTGTTGTCAAGCGGGACGTTATTATTTACTAAGAGATGTTCTGCGAATTTTGACGACGTGCTTTTATTTTTATAACATCGTATATGTTCTTTGAATCTAGTTGAGAAAGCCTTTCCCGTCTGCCCGATATATTTATCGTCGCAGTCGGCGTGGTCTCATTTTAAATTGCCTCAATTATTAAGTTTAGGATTTTTACTTTTAAGTTTTTTAGGTTTGTTCCTATTGGTTCTAAAAGCTATATTTAAACCACTTTTTTATTTTTATTTGCATTTTTTTACAGATATTGGACTGAAAAATTCCAGACAATTTTTCTAGTTTTTTTATTATTTACCGGATATATTAAAATGATTTTATTTTTAAATTTCTTGCTTTTCACAATTTTTTCAATGTAATTTGCCTCATAGCCGTGTTTAACCACGATTATTTTTATTGTTTCCTTTTCTTTTTCATACTCTATTTCGTTTAGAGGGATATTAATGAGTCTATGTACCATTGCATGGTACGCTGATAATTTATGAGACCAAGAATGAGTTGAGTTTGCATTTATTGTCGTATCGATAAAAGTTAGTTTTCTAAATATTTCGAAGGTACGTCTATTATTACTTCTACCAATTGTAAGATCCAAAAAAAATATTTTACCTTCGATTTCATGTTCAACTGTGAAGCAGATTTTATTATTAACCGTGTTGGCCGAGTTAGTGAAGGTATCTAACTGTCGGTTGGTGCCTATCCAACATACGAGGATATCGTCTACATATCTGATATAGTATAGTATGTATTTAGCTAAGGGAGAATTAAGAATTATGTTTTGAATATAATCCATAAATATCTCTACTAGAAGTGGACTTAACGGTGATCCCATGGGAAGACCATCATTTTGTTGATGGTAGGTATCATTGAAAAGAAAATAATTGTTTTAGTTGTAATAACTCTTATCACTGGTTTGATATTACATTTTTCAAACATATTCTCAATTATTATAAGACACTATTTAATGGGGATATTGCTAAATAGGGATTTTACGTCTAAAGAAATGAATTGACAGTTATGCGGAAGATCAAAATTTTTAATTTTATTAACTAGTTCTATCGATTGCTTTTACGCTGTAACAAAAACTTTCAAACTACATAGTTAATCGCAGTCAAGATTTATAGTATTCCCTTTGTACAAGTCTGATTCAATCTCTCTTTTTATTCAATTATTTGATCCGTTGCGATTTAAATTCTCGCAAAGCGTATCTGTCTCCCTATGAATGCTGACTGGTGCGAAAAAAACCCTGAATTCGAATCAAATAAAGAACGGTGGTCATTTTTCACCGTTTGCAGTTAGAAGGCAATTTATTGCATCGGAAATCGATGCACTTCCGGAAATGGAACGCAGCATTGAAAATTGCTTGCTTTATTATTTATTAATAGCAGGAAACAAATTATTTTAATATTTCAATGTATTAAAATAGCGAAATGTTGGATTTAATATTTTTTGGACCATCGTTCGGTGGCCTATCGTTAAAGCACTTTACGTAAATATAAAATACGTATTTACTGCCTGGAGGCTACACTCATGAATGCATATTTCAGATAAAACTTAATCTAAGTAGTGTAAGTACATAATGGCCTTTGCAATAATCTAAATTTATTTTTCGAAATAATTCATCAGTCCGATTAACCGATGCAATGTATAAACATTTATTAAGAAATGTATGATATTTCTCATTTATCAGTAGGATACAATTCGACTAAAGATATTCTCAAATTATGCATCTATAATTTTACGTTGTTCTAATGTTGTTTTTCTGGGTACTGCCGCCCCACCCTAGGAACCATTTATTGGATAACCGAAATCTCTGCAATAGGTCACCCCAGGTGGTTAACTACGGTAGGTTACTTAACAGGAGTGCCGGGGTTCATGGGGTTCGGTTTGTCTAGGTCTTGACTGCGGATGCATCTGCCTACCATTTGCTTAGTGAAACGGATCGAGAAAGGCCAGTTGAGGGAGACCCCTTTACCCCTCCAGCGGGACTCTCTTGACCGATCGTGTTGCACCGCTGTGGGATGGATGGATTAATACGGCCGTCACTCCTGGACACGTTGACTCCCAGATTCCTTTCCTTAAAAATACCTTCTACATAGCATCCTCATAAATGACATAGGCCCTCATGGAAATTATCTTTCCCAAGGTCTACTGTATACTGTAAGGACCGGAAATTTCTCGTTACGTTGACAGATGAGCACAGTCACTACAAATGGTACTGAACACGTCGAACTTTCTCGACTTCCCTAGAATTAATTTTATTCCCATGACCCATGATAATTAACAGCTTTTACTCCGTAGAATTACCCAGGTGTAGGTATACATAAATACGTCGAGTAGGCAAAGTGCTCGTGCTTTAATCTATTTATCAAACCTGAGATTAGTTTTCCCAGTATTTTGGGTCTTTATTCATAAGCCCCCGCTCACATTTTGTTGTTGGAATCCCTCCCTTTTCTATAAATGCTCGAATAATACCGGACAATTACGTATATTTAAATTTGAATATCCAAATGTAATTGCTGCTAATGATATGGTCACGCGAAAGCCACATCAATCGCATAAATACATTAATTTTCGATTCCCAATCTTTTTCTATCCGATAAATTAACATTCTAATATTTTCAGAAAGATTCTGTTCAAAATGTGATTTCAAAATGTTCCCACTGTTATCTTTACGTATAGGAATGCTAAATAGAATGTAAAGTACAGTTCTCAAATTAATTTTGAATTAGTATAAAAGTGAAATATTTAACGTAACCCTGTGAAATAATTGACCAATTTTCAATATTCTGCGAGTTGTATTTACATTGGGGCGTCAAGTAAGCTTTCACCAAAATATAGCTACAAATATAAACTCTGTTTTTATCAAATAATTGCTGCTACTGATTAGCAAAATACTATTTATTCCTGTATACTAAATAGATCGTTTTTTTCACATTTTGACAAATTGTTCAAGAGGGCTAAGAAGCTGACAATCGATTAATGGACATTTGTATTCGATGTTTCAAGTTCTCTACAAATTGACATTTGTGCATGTGTCGTAGATATACTAATATAGTTAAGTCAATTAAATATTTATGAATATATTTAAATAAATTGTAAATTGTAACCTGTTTTGTCTCTTTTATATAACATAAAACCTAGCTGAACAACCAATCCTGTAAATTGCCATCTCAACACAGACGTTTCACACCTAGTGAGATGGACAATACGCAAGCACTGATACCAAATATTTGTATAAATGTATTTAAATAATTAAAAAAAATATATATATACTTTTTTTTACTTTATCACTAAAAAGAGTTTTGTCAATTACATTATACCCAGTAATTATTATTTAACGAAATCAAGAAAATTGACATTACTTTTGACATTGACGGATTGTTCAAGATGGCTTCCAAATTTTCTGACTCATATATAACTCAGAATACCAGGAACAGTATATTTACAAGAGTCTTATCATGAAAGTAGCTAATAAATTCTAGATTTTCTTGAAATTTGGAATGGTTGCAAAAAATCTTGTAAATCCAACCGACATCACATTTGAGAAATGGCTCGTTGTAGTAAATATTTTATTATATTAGGTAAAAAAAAAAAATAATAATAATTACATTTCCAAATATGCATAGATTCCAAATTATTATCTTTTCGCGATCCAGACGATCTATTCAGCAATGAGGGTAACAAATACAAACCGATTAGTGTGAATAATTAAGAGATGATTAGTAATATATCCTAGAAACCGTGACCAGGCCTAATTACGGCTAATTGGCCGGTAACACGCCATTTCAAGGCGTTCAATGGGTACCATTAATCTAGGTGATTCTTTTAATTAATCTTAAATACCTATTTAGGAGAGTTAGACAGACAACAAGAAGGAATGGAAAAACATTCTAAACGGATGAAGAATGTTTATTTACCTTCAATGACTTTACAAGGTCAGTGATTGAATATTTTAAAAGGTTTTATTTGTTTTGGGTCAATTTTTTTGATCGCGTTTAAAATAGTCAATTACTTTACTAATTCAAGTCAATTCATGATACCTAAAACTTGTTTCTATCGCAGTTAATAATAACAATAGATTATGGAATAAAAGCAATCACTTTGTGATAATACACATGTAATGTACCAGTAATAATAAAAACATCTTCAATATATATGTAATTATTTTGTGGCGTCATTATTAATAAAATTAATATGTAATTCTTTATTCGCACCACTGTTTAATATACATCAACATGTTTTGGAATCAAAGCTTCCCTTATCAGAATACATATTATACTGTAAATAGACCGTTTAATACATTTATCGATTAAATAGTCGTGTAAACAAAGATTTTTTATATAATTTGAAAAAAAAAATTATAAAACGATTTTGGATAATTTGTAGAGCCTTTTCTTTTAAATATCACCTCGAGTGCGTTGTAAACTTAGAGTATTAATATATATAGTAATAATAATAATAAATATTGTTATTCTAAGGTTGTAAATAAATTTTCTTTCCTCCGTTATTATGAGATACTTATTACAAGTTTATTTCGCCCAAAGATTGCGGTTCGGTGATCGTGTGGTTAGAACAAGTGGCGACATTCAGGACTAAGTGGTGGCCTGGAGAAAGCAACCAAAAAGAAGAACCGGGAAGAGATAGCCTTACTGCGTGGACCCAGATTGGATAAATGTGGGAAGGACTGAAATCTGGAGCGAATGGCCAAGAACAACAGCCGATGGATAGCATTTGTGAATGATGATGACTAAATGGGGTTTATATTTAAGTAACATAAAAAACTCTTTAAAAATAAAAATCACTACGTTTCTGTTTGATTACTTAATAAAGGCTTCACCAATCATGCAGAAGTCAATCAATCATCGATTTGTAATGTTGCCGACACGATTTCAAGGGCGGCCAAACAAAATTATTAATAACTAAAATGTAAAGCTCTGGATCATTATTTAAGAATATTCATGGGTTTTTTTCAATGACTATATGATTTACTAGTCTTGTTATTTTGTTTATCAAAAACAATTTCAAATATTCATTTAACCATTTCATTATAAATGCAAACAGCTCGCTTACTGTTTGTAGAAGTAGGCATTGTGGATAAAACGAAATACGGCATCAGAAAAAAGATTAGAATTGAATGGGGGTCGTGAGAAAGTATACCCACACTGCTGAGGAATGAATGTTATTAAAAAATGAAGCCAACCTCCGCTTCTATATAACTCCAAGAGCTCAAATAGTCCATAAATTATATAGAAGATTTTAAATGGCACCCCCAACAAATGTTTTTAACACCATCTGCAGTCATACATCAAATTCTAAATCCTAATTAACTGTCTTCAAGTATTGAAACACGTCTTGAAATAATGTTAAAAAGAATATAAATATGTTTTCATGTTATTACTAGGACAATAAATTTGGTCCGACAGCTTTTACCTAAAAGCAATTTCCTTCACTTTTGAATGAATTAAAAAGCTGACAAATTAAAAAGCTGACTTTCAGAATGTTCGCATTAAAAAAATATAATTATGAAAATTCGTGCGTGGCCGAACTAGAACAATTACCTGCTATGGTATATGGCCGGCGTAGAGACTATTTTTTGTTTTGTTTTATTGTTTGATTGAATTAATTCGTTAAGAATAATTACGACCTCCATGGTCGAGGGGTAAGGATCTCGACTACGAATCCAAAGGTCGCGGGTTCAAATCCCGGCGTGCGCAAGTAAATTTTATTTGATTAATTTAAAAATCATATATGGTATATTTGCGCACGTTCCAGGGTGGAAGATACTCATAGTATCGCCCTGGTGAAAGACCACCATTGAGAATTGAAACGTTGCTTGAAATGGCTTTTTGCCGTGTTTGGTGACCATATCTGAATAGCCAGGTATTTTTCCACCTTCCCTTCCCCTTCTCCTTCCCTTCCCCAATACCTTCAGCCTTACAATATTCCCCAATTGTGGATGCCATAGTCTTACTGGCTCCAGACGGTTGGGAGCAGTTGGGACTCTTGTGCAGTATTCATATAAAAAAAATTCAAAAAATTAAACAGCGGTGTAAACAAAATACTTATTAATTTCATTAATAATGACGCTATAAAATAATTGCACATAAAATAAACAAAAAAAAAGAAGTTATTTTCGGTAATTGCCAACCTCCCTACTAAAAAAACTGGAATCTTTGCGTATCTTTTCCTGTTAGTGTTACTCCAACTAGTTTGTTAAATATGATTAAATCCGGCCCCTTCCTAGTAGGCCTTAGTTCGTGACCTGGGGCATGGTTTGAGATTTTAAAAGTTCTGTTGTGACTTATGCAAATGACCCCATTATGCGTGTGATTGGACATGAATCGTTTTGATTAATGTGAATTACTGAGGCATTATTTTTTTAGTATGAACCTGCCTCCGTTTCAAATATTTACAGTTATTATATCTGACTATGTCTCATACCGAACCTCTAGCTTTATCAGATGGAAAGCTTTCAGGTTTTTTTACGATAGATTGGAATAGACTCCACGTGTAACTGAAACGTGATAAAAATATATGTAGAAGTTGGTCATATAATATTCTCGTATTTTCCACTGAAAGGGTTCAGACTTCAAATGTGTTTACCATAATATATTATAACACTTCCTTACCTATAGCAGTTATCTTATGATATATATCATTGATATTATTATTTTGTACACATAATGTGTCTGGGTGTAAAATGCGCTCACTTCGGAAGGTAATTCTTGATGATGGTACAAGTAAAAAAGATGCTGTACACAACCCATGCTGTACATATAGGGTTAAAACCCAGTAAGTGCAAGCTAAATGTTATTTATATTGTGGTAGGAATTAAAAGTCGAGAGTCCCGCGCGAACATGGTACCACAAAATGTATTAAAAATGTAGGTACGTTAGTCGGGTATTATCTAGAGTCGAAATATCAAAAAAATGTGTATGTGAAGATGTATGAACGTTACTAAACCAAAGTTGAATGAACAAAGTTGAATGGCATTCCGTTTCCTCTGCCTGTCCCTGCGGAGAAATTCGTTAACATATCTCTACAGTGGAGAGCCAGATACCGAATAGATTAAGGCTGTAAGGTATAAGTAAATATACTAAAATCGGTGACCGAATAATTCAACACACGTATATGAATCGTCACACATTAAAGGTGATAAAAAGTCATTGAAAGTACACAAAAAATATGAACCTTTTCGGGCTGGTTTTTTTTCGTTCTTTTAATAGACTTGTAATGTATAATTTGATAAGTAGTATTTGTACAGCGCCCTTGGGGTGATTTTTCACAAAAACGGCGCTATACAAATCATCCAAGTATTATTATTATTATTATTATTGTCAGTTTAAAAACTACTTATATACTGCTTCATACTTGAGTTGATTTATCATGGAACCATTAAAATCAGGTACTTTTATCGATATGAAGTAAAGTATAACGTGAAGTTTTAAAATGACGTTGATTTGTTTATTGCTTTACTCTAAGAATCGTTCTCAGCCATTGAGAAAGTTCGTAAAGTATCAACGATTGTTTCAAAAGACATAAATAATCGCTTTAAGTCTGTGACAGTCCAGAATTCATGTAAATATTTTTGAATAACTCAAATCATTTTAAATCTAAACCGCCTCTAAACTCGACACCCACACTGACTAGTCCAAAAAGACATTTTATGCTATAAGAAACAATGGGTGGTCTATGCTTAATAATAAAATAATAAATGTGTGTGATTGAAAATTACAATATTTTATAATAAATTCATGCGAGCAATTTACATATTTGTATTAATAAATAAACAGGTTGACTTTTGTTAGTTTGTAAAGAATCGATTTGAATGATAAATAAATTCGGCGACCTCTTCGGCGTGAATAGAAAACAATTTCCCTACATAAACATGTCAAATGAATCGGATTTGTTAGGAGCATGAAACGAATTTGTTTCACAGCGAAGGCACAAAGACATGTTTACGACAGTTTCAAAATACACTTGAACCTTAAAGGTCCTACTATTTATGTCAGGTCATAAAAAAGGTAGTCGATTTGATTTGTACATTCTTCAAGAAAGATTTAGGTAAATAATTGTACATTTTTAAATGTCCATCCATAATAGAACCTGTATTTCCATTAGTACATTGCTCGATCTCTTTTCTACCAATGCAAATAGATATAGGTACCTGGTACCTATATGTTGTTTTCTTTCCTTACCATTCATTCATTGTGCTTCATTGACGATTGATCAACATCAGGAGATGTTTTTACATTATACCTACATCAAAACCTTAAACGATTTTGGTATGTATTAAGGTGTTGTCAGAAACAAAGGTCCTTGCTTTTCAAATATCCTTAATCAATGCCAGATAATGGTGTATATTTAAAAGTCATTTTATAGAAATGGTTCATAAAACCGTTCACCATTGACGTCATCTTCATAGTTTCTACGAATAGTTTTAATATAAAACGACGTCTTACTTATTTACGTTAATTTAATCGCGGTGTCTTCATGGAACCGTTTTATCAAATCCATACTGCAGCCCTTCCTTAAACCGCCTCACAACGTTAACTGGTGGGTGGTGATTAGTTCATTTGTACAACTCTCTCGTGAGTATTGTGACGGGTCATATATAGGTCAGTAGTTCGATTACGAAGAGGGAACTCGTGCAATGCAATCAAGGATAAATTTCGTATTTGTTCAAATTCAAATGATCATCCGATATTATGAGCATCTGTGATAAACGACCTCCATAAATGATAATTTATTTTATTTCCGTTTGTTAAAACGCACATGTTCAGATCTGTGGAGTCCCCAAGGAATCGGGTCGTAAATTTTAACAAAATATATTTTTAATTAAGTCCGTCCCTTGGGGTGACAGATTCGTTTAGCATCCACGCGTTGTTATAATTTATGTCCCGTTTTATTGCCTGGAATAAGTCCTTACGTGATGTTCCCGGGTCCTGGAGGGATTAGTTAAGGGAGTGGGATATTCTAATAAAAGAACGGGAATTGATTCATTTCTGGCGAAGAATGGACCCGATTGCCGCCTGACTAAACCTTGAAAATGTCTATGATTTATTGATTATTGTTGAGACATTCTTCTCGTACAAACGCTGTTTCGTAAGTTATCAGATCAGGCGTATAATTTCACGATTTGAAATTTTATACAACCTAATTTATTGATATTTGTAGCACAAAGGTGGGCTTATTGCCTGGTGGCATTTTTTACATTCAACCTGTGCAGGCGTTTGTAATAAAATAATCTATTGATATTTCTGCACTTGTGAGAAGAACGTTTAAATTCTGAAAAAAATACCAATCAACACAAAAGGGATGAAGACTGGAGTAAGTTGGGAGGGAAGAACTTTGGTAAGAAGTATCTGCTTATTCAAATCTCGTTTCTAATCATAAACAGTTAGCCACATCAGGCATAAAAATAATAAAGGAGTTTATTGTGATATTTTTCAGGGACGTTTTAAAGGGTATCTTCCACTGTAAAATAGGGTGAGAATACAATGTTTACACTTTATGTTAATTCTATTTCTTCAAAAACATGTTCATAATAAACACACCTTTTTGCATATTCGTAAAAAGTATTTACTTTTATTTTCCTCGGGGCATCCAGTGTAAAATAAATACAAACACGATTATTATAAAAATGTTAAAAAATATATATATTGTCCTGTTCGATTCAACTATCTTTGAGATGGAGGGGTTTAGCAATAACAGAATTTCATCGAATAAATTCCTTTCGAAATCGGTCACGGCTAGTTGGCAAGTGTTTTACATACTGTTTGAAGTGTCCAATTCTACTGCCTTCTATTCTATTCTATTCTGCTTGCCATAATTATAATGTAAAGGCATAATTTTGTTTCGAACCACTTCAATTTAATATAATGATCGACCGGTTTCGCAAGTACCCTTAATTCGTCAGGAATATGAGACTTAATATAATCCTGAAGAAGGAAGGGTCATTCCGAAACCGGTCGATCATTATATTAAATTGAAGTGGTTCGAAACAAATGTATGCGTTTATATTATACCTTTTTGCCTTCGTGGGGATTTAAATCCGCCTCCTCTGTATCAAGAGCGATGGTGCTTTCCGCTTTACCGAGGTTGTCAGCTGATTTAATTATCTATTAATTGATAAACTAAAGTTTTTAATACAAGATTTTTGTGCATAGCGCAAAGGGTAACAATTATTTTTATAAACAATAATTACAGGTGAAATATAATAAAAACAGTAATTATTGAATGAAACACTAGTATATATTGATTAACTTGGCGGGTTTGCGATAAGCCGACGTAGCTCAACGGTAGAGCATCTGACCGGACATCAGAAGGGTGCAGGTTCGTGTCCTGTCGGCGACATTTATCTTTGCTCGGAAAGGTTTTTTCAATTTGGATGAGTGTTTCAGGCTAATA
The DNA here is from genome assembly GCA_022606495.2 of Halesus radiatus. NCBI lineage: Eukaryota > Metazoa > Arthropoda > Insecta > Trichoptera > Limnephilidae > Halesus > Halesus radiatus. The sequence goes on from JAHDVE020010924.1 coordinate 12,626, forward strand.
ATTATTGTTTATAAAAATGATTTAATTATCTTTGTTTTTAGCTTTCTCTTCTTTTCCTTTCCCTTCTTAAACTGTATTATTTTCGCGACATACTTAAGTTGTAGACGGTATGCCTTGTTAATGACTTTCGCGACTTTAAAAAAAAAGCGTTTTTTTCTGAAGATGCAACGGGGTTAAGAAGGATTACAAAAGCGATAATGTTTAAAGTAGAAACAGAGTACATATCATGTTGATGGGAGTAGTTAGATAGTGCTTCCTATATATCATGTATCAGTAATCGCTTTTATCGCGTACCAAAACATCACGTACGCATTTTAAGTGTCGTACGCATCAGAAGTTTGTACAGTGTTTTTTTCGTGTTTTTTCTCGCATAGGTCTTAGGGCATGATGCTACGTGGGCGTGTATTCTTATTATCCTCGTATCATCCACTGAATTATTCTCACAAAAAATAAGAGTTATGAACTCAAAAGACCCGTCAGAATTTGGACAAGCAAAAAATTGAAAAAGAAAATAGAAGGAAGTTCGAAAAATAAATCCCTTTTCCATTAAAATTTATTTTTGAAGCCCGCAGTTTTTCATTAAAGATTTTATACTTAATGTAATGAAAATATTAAAGCTCTGGAAAAATAATTTATCAGTCTTTATAAAACTGCCAAGTAAATACCGAAAGGATTGGATGTAATCTGTGAGGTGATTATGTAAACACGATTCATTTGGACGTTATATTATGTATATTATGGAGCAAGGTATGTACTAACAATTTATATCTATATGGTTGTAATGAGTACATTTTATATACTACCATCTGATATGTACCCGACCTTGTTCGAGATTTTTTTTCGGATTAAAGTAATGAAGTTGTGAATTCTCGCTTGTCATTTGGGTGACATAATTGATTTTATAGCCAAAGTAATGCCTTGTGACAGCTATTACTATCTCTGGATAAAGAAACAAGCGACAGTTTTACATATTTGTAAAAAGCATTAACTTTGTGGCTCGCCATAATTTACAATAAAAAACACATAAATTTGTTTTAGACCACTTTTATATTATTAAAACTCTACCGGTTTCGGAAGCACCCTTCCTTCATCAGGAGAATATTAAAACTAACTTATGATATAGAATATTGACAACACATATAAATTTTAGGTGTTGAAGTGGGGGGTAAGCAAATGGGTAGGGGTAATTGTAGGATTTCCGGGAAGAACAGAGCGATTTATTGGGAAAATATTCAGAATGGGACTAAAAGATAAGTTAATTTGGTTATTTAAAATACTAGCATTATTATTAATGGATTTTCTAATTTCGAGTGCTTCTAAGTTATCCAATTTTTTGCTTTTATTGTTACGGGGAAGAATTGTAACCCCTGTGTCCTTGTTAAAAGTGTGATCTTTGGAAATTAGATGATTGGCAAATTCTGAGAAGTTATTGTTATTTAAGCATCTTAAATGTTCTGTGACTCTAATATTTATATTTCTAGTTGTTTTACCTATGTAGAACGATGGACAATCATTACAACATAGTTGGTAAATACCTGAGTGGCTTAATTTATGTTCTCTATCTTTAGCATTTTTTAGTAATTTACCTAAATTGTTATCAGTATAGAACGCGGGTTTAATGTGAGAAGGAAATTTTTTGTGCTAAGTGAGGAAAAGTTGGATATATATAAGATTCTGCGCCATTGAACGGGATTTATTATTTTATTATTATTTTCAGGTGTATTAAATAAAAATGTATTTGTTGAAATTAGTTAAGTTTCTTATTGAGGATTTTATCAATTAAATTTGTAGAATAACCATTATTTAGAGCAATTTGTTTAATTTTTGTAAGTTCAATCGTGAAATTAATAGATGATAGTGGGATTTTTACTAGCCGGTGCACCATTGAATGATAAGCAGAATGTTTATGTGTGACCGGATGGTTTGACATGTTATGGATTGTTATATCTGTGTACGTAGGTTTACGAAAAATGTTGAATTCAATTCTGTTATTTATTGAAGTTAGTGTTAAATCTAAAAAATTAATCGATGCATTACTGCCTATCTCTAAAGTGAATTGGATGCTTTTGTGGAATGAATTTATTAGAAGAAGGAATTTAGTCAGTTGCCGATCTGTCCCTGTCCAGATACAGAAGATATCGTCTACGTATCTTTTCCATGTAAGAACATTGTTCAAAAGTGATGAATTACAATTGAAAATCTTATTTTCTAAGTTATTCATAAAAATATCTGCTAACAGTGGACTCGTCGGCGCGCCCATCGGAAGCCCTTGATTCTGTTGGTAGATACAGTTGTTGTATTGGAAATATTTTTGGTTTATGCACATATTGAATAGGCGGGACAGGTCATTAATCATATCAATATTTAAATTAGAGGAGTTTAGGATATCTACAATTATTTCTTTGCAATCAGTAGTTGGGACATTTGGGAACAAATTAATTACATCAAAGGAAATAAGTTTGGCATTATTGGGAATAACTAAGTCCTTAACTGCACTTATCAGTTCAAAGGAGTTCTTGATCGTATACTTAGGGGAAAACACATTAATATTATTAAAGACATTCGTTATGTGAGAAGCTATTATGAAATTCGGGGAAGCACAACATGATACTACGGGTCTGATGGGTTTATTGCTTTTATGTATTTTCAAAAACCCGTATAACTTAGGAATTTTAGGATTAGACTGTACAAATTTATTTTGGTTAGGATAATCATTTTTGAAGATTCGAGATTTACAAGCTTTTATTGCATTTTTAATTTGAATTTTAGTTTGAAATTTATTAGTGGGGTCTTTCGTTAAAGTAACGAAATCATCACTTTTTACAAAGTCTTCCATTTTACACTGGTAGTCCATTCTATTCATTATAATCACTGTGTTTCCTTTTTCCACCCTAGTAAGCACTAAATTTTCTTCAGCCAATGTTTTGCGAATGTTATTCGTACACACTTATTTAAATGAATACAAAGTGCTATTGAAAATGTGGCAGTGGACATTGAAACGGCTCTATCTTACCAACCTAAAACATTCCTGTACAAGAGTGCCGAAGCCATTAAAAATCAAATAGAAAAAAATAAAATTAAAAAAGTCGTTCATCCAGAGATTCTGTGTACGAATAACATTCGCAAAACATTGGCTGAAGAAAATTTAGTGCTTACTAGGGCGGTGACATAATTATATGTCTTGTCAATATTTTATATCATAAGTTAGTTTTAATATTCTCCTGATGAAGGAAGGGTGCTTCCGAAACCGGTAGAGTTTTGATAAAATAAAAGTGGTCTACAACAAATTTATGTGTTTTTTATTGTAGACAGTTTTACAAATTGGTTTTTAATTAAACTACTTTATAAACCTTTCTAGTAATACTAAGAACAAACTGTGCTATTTTCGGCGAAACCAATAGAGTATTTTTTTAGAAAATCGAGGACAGACATACAAACATTCATTTTTATATATAAATATTTTAAACTATTCAATATTGTTTATTTGTATTTTGAGGCACTGGCAAAATGCATAATAAATAAACAGTTAAAAGTAAGTTTTCCTAGATATATTTAATATTTTTAAGATAGAAAACTGTTTGGCATTTTGAAAGTAAAACAGCCGCCAGGCATAAAAAATAATTTGCTTAGCGGAAGTCAGTTTTATTTAAATTATATAAATATACTTACCAATGTACAGATTTATTAAATTTGTTTATTTATCTACACAATCACAATATTTTAGAATAATATAAACATCTGCGTATTTCAAGCATCAACAAATGATTATCAAAAATCATTAATTTAAACCCAACTTTATTTTTATTTGCCTAATCTCTATTTCCGCTTCTAGTTTCCTTCGTCAAAAAATAATACTGGCAGCCGCAGCCGTGACAAATTCTTTACAAATAGCGGGGAACAAGATACAACACGTGTTCTGCCTCGTCTTGTACATCAGCCGTCAGCCGTGCCAACGAGACGTGAACATTTGTTTTTACAGTTCACCCTGTATTATTTCAGAAATACGAGCTTTTTTGAGTACGCAGCACTTGGGATTAAAACGGGGTAGCTAGTAGCTAGAAGCTGTAGAAAGCTTTAGTCTATACTTTATATCAACACATGTTCTCCTGTGAAAGCAAAAGATTTTAACTCGCATTTAAAACCACCCTTCGTCAATATTAAAAAGAGTTACATCTTTGATTACTGAAATACTTTTACAGAGTCACGTTAAGGTGCACCTTTTTGGGCGGGGTACAAAAATTGCTTGCTGCCTGAATATTTTAGTATCGCGTTGCTGCATTAGGACTTATAAAAACGAACCAGCCAAAAACAATACATACAAAAGTTTTGAAAATGTTGCCACTCTGATACGAAAAACGTAGGTGTGTTGAGTAAATGTAATGTTTTGTAAATGAAGTATATGGATACAAAGATAGAGCGTCTACCAGACATATACATAGAGCAGTAGAGTATGGTTGGTCTGGCGAGGTATTCGAATAGGAGCGCAGAAGTGTGTAGGAGGTACATTACGGGAGTGTAGGGTTATGTTATAGATAGGTAATGCACGCGGTAAGCCGGAAATGAACACGTCAGCTTTACAAATGGAATGGTGAATGTGTCATTATATATGCTCTATGTGATTGATACCTTTCCCGCATATGCGGAAAATATATGCGAGAAAAGGTACAAAAAAAAACAAGGCTGCACGCGTAAAACTTGACTGTAGCTTGTAATATTTGTGGAAAAAATCTTTTTTATCATACAAATACAGAATGGAGCTTTCATGCAAGTTCAAATATTTTTAATAAAACTTTAATTATTAAGATTTTCATAACACCATATACAGAGTTTAACGGCATGTATCCAGCAAACTTTAACCAATTATTCCTTAGCTTATTTTGAATAAAAAATAACACCACACAGGAAGCTCGGAGACAAATAATTTCCCTCAAGACCTATATCATATTTGGGGATGCTCTGTGGAGGGTTTTTTAGATGATAGGAATAAATGAACCTGGGTCTTGGAGAGACACATGTTGTAGGACGGAGGAAACAAAGAGACCGGTAGATCATTCTCTAGCCGAGCTATTGAATACAAGAACGGGTCGTAGAAGCGACCCGTTTTCAAGCGAACTGTGTGCAAAGGTTAGTCGCGCGTTTATCGTGTTTCTCGACTGTGCACCGGTGCCGAAGGGATCAATGACGCTAATTCCTCAGAGCATCTTCAATGAAAACGCCAGTAAAACATGGACAGCATTCCCACCTGACGTCCGTTCTCAAAAGATTACAATCCGTCTGTTAAGATAGGCAAATCTATCAAACGGACCGCCCATTTCTGCACAGAGTCAAGCAAATGAAAACCGTGAAACCGCCTAATCCCCCGCCCCGACCCTAACTGCCCAATACCTACTATTTTATGTATGTTTATAGTTTAAAATGAACATGCGATTTACCTACATATTATACTTCAAATAAGGTCAGGAACCACTGGTTCAAGTTTGTTGGGTCACGTGATGTTACATTTTGTGTAAACGGACTTGAGTACCTATAACAGCTTGTCAAACGATAATTAATATTTTTAAAAAAATGTTACCTAGTTTGAAAAATAAAACAAACAAACCGGAATACGGTCATTACGTGTATTTTTAAAGTTTTTATTAAATTAATTCATTCTGAATATATTTTGTTAAACGTTTTCAGAACGTGTGCTACTCTTCTGTTTGAAGCATTTGCTAATGTACAGAAGGGGAGATTACATCAGTATAATTATTTATCATTAGGTAAAGAGAAAAGTATAATGTTGCATTTGTAACAATAATACAAGTAATAAAAAAAGTACAGTTATGACGTCATAAGGTATTTGTGGAAACGAACACAGAGACATTTGTTTTTTGAAGAATTAATAATGTCGTTGTGTAGATTTATTATGGACATTAAAAAAGCACAGAAATATCATTAGATCTTGTGAAATAAGCATGGATTTTTTTTAATCATACGAGTATAGGTACATATAAATTACAGACTCTTACTTAATCTTTAATATAATGAGAGTATTTGACGTTCGGCAGATTTACGCTAAAACAATCCTCAGTAATCTTTATTCAAACAAAAGTAAATACTATGAAAAAAGATTAAACACTCGTATCGCTAGAAATGCCAACAAAGATTTATTCCAAATTCCTGTAATTCATACTACTTTTGGGCAACGGAATTTTAGGTACTTTGCGACAAGAATTTACAACATTTTTCCAGTTAGCATAAAAAAATCTGATTCGCAAAAAAAATTCAAACTCAATGCAAAAAATTTGATTGAAAGCAATGATAGGGCATTTACCGGTGCACTCACCCAAATTCTAAATTATTGATTCAACGATTTAAGAAGCATATCTTAATATAAGTGTATATTCATGGGTATTTTAAAGCTATAAAATAATTTGCAAAATTACTGCCTCAACACAGGCTAGTCTACGGGTGAGACGGGTTATGTGAATCTTCAACTATAACTGTTATTATATTATTTTCTGTTTTACTTTATAAACCACTGTACACTTACATCATTATATTATATTATACGTGTCTTTTAGTTATAGTTAAATTTAATTACAATAAAGATATTATTATTATTAAATTTAATTTTTCTAAATTATTGAATTACTTTAATTTACTAGTTTTATACTGTCAAATGATTATAATCAATATAAATGATAAAAGACAGTAAAAAAAACGTGCGTCCTGCAAAAACTCAGAAACGAGTCCCGGTACGATCAAGGGAGTTATATGGTGTGGTAGATCTCTATTCCCCATCCAGGATGAGGGTTCCCGTTTTTACCTAAAGGGCGTGCTTTTGAAGATATAAGGGTTGGAAGTTTCGCCTTCCAGAAATTTCAAGAACAGTCTTCCGGAAAGTTCTAGAAGGTTCGATAAAGATGTGATTGGCGGAGTATGTCGGTAAGTCTGAAAGGTTCCGGATGGTTCGTTAATGCTCTAGGAAATTATGGAAGGAGAAAGTTCTAGAAATTTTCAGAAATGAGTGGCGGAGAGTGGCGGTGAGTCTAGAAGGTTCTGGAATGTTCGAAAAGGTTCGATAATCTTAATTTTGATCAATATGTATAATAAAAAAACTATTCGAAAGCATTCCACAATATTCCAGAACATTCCTGAACATTCTGTAATGTAAAATGTTCAGGAAAATGGAATCGAGACATCATTGGAGAACATCCCAGAATACTCTCGAATGTTGTCCTGAGCGAAGCCGGGTACCCCAGCTAGATTGTAATATTTTCAAAAAAGTTTACTACTTTTTTCGACAAGTGCCTTTTTATCCTATATATTATCTTCTATAATGAGCGAAGCTAGCAGTCCACAATGGAGTGCTGATAACAACCCTGATGTATGGCAGAGGAAGATGAAAATACACTGAATGCTGTGGAAATGAAAATGAGATCTCTGAGGAGAATGTTTGGAAAAACCATGTATGATCGTGTGAAAAATGTTGAGATTCGTAAAGACTGCAAGGCTGATGTAAACTTAATGAGTAAGATTAAAAAAGGGACACCTAGATGGTTTGGAAATGTAGAGCGAATAAACGAAGAAATGAGTGTAAGGAGAATATATGACGCGAATGTGATTGGAAAAAAAGACATGGCACATGAAGAGTCGGGCATGTTAGAAGTCGGAATAACAGAAGAGAATGTATGAGACGATGTATGAATTTCAATGAAGCAAGAAGTGTATGAGTGTATGCCAAGATCGAGTTGTTTGACAGTCCGTATTCTCTGCCTACCCCTGAGGAGAAACGGCATGACGGTTAGTTAGTTAGCGATATTAAGAATGATATCCGCCTTTCCTTGACAACATGATGTCAGAAAGGAAATCGTCTAGACGAAATACAATATACACATACACATACAAATGTAGTAATATTCAGTTAAATGTACAGGTGCTTTGATAGTAATATAATTACTGTGCTGTGAGAATGCAAAGCTGAAAAAACAGCCAGTGTTCAAATTACACGTGAAAGTTTTCAATGCCGTAACTGGATACCTGAAAAACACTTGTTTATATGGCGAGATTCTAAGAAACAGGATGAACGATCAGGGGCCTAATTTTAACAAGTTTTTTTGTTTTTGTTTCGTTATTTTATGGCTTTCATCCATTGAGGGCGATCTTGGCCATTGTTAAGCAGTTAGATTTTAATAGTACAGATTGTTCTTAAAATTTGTTAATTTTAAACAGGGTTTAATATTTGGGCAAATAAAATTGAAACAAATAAGTTACCGTGTAGATTTATAAATTTTTAATCATTGAAGAAGATAATATTAACACATCCCAAATGAACCAAGAAACCGAAAAAAACAAAAGGAATTAAAAAGATTTCAGTCGCATTTGGGACTCGAACCCAGGACCTCTACCTTTCCGGGGTAACCGCTTAACCAACTAAGCTAATGAGACCTGTTCAATTTACGCCTTTTACACCGATATCATACTTCAAGTTCAAGACTTGTTAATATTATCCTCCATTTTTATAAATCCCATATTATTGGCTGCTATCCTTATGATGATTGCAAAGTTTCATCGCGAACTCAATCTTTTTCAATAATTAAAAAATAACAATGAGGTTTACAAACTTCAATAAGTTATAAAAAATAAATTGAATATTTATAAATTTATTTGTTTTTAATTCCCAATCACTTAAATTTTTATGCGATTTTTATAAATATTTTTTTCTAATAAATTATTAATTTGAAGGGTGTTGAGACTTAGGAGGCGAGGAATAGTGGTAGGGAGTTGTATTTTATGTTTACCAATTCATCCATAACTTTTTGAAAATGGTTATTGATAGGACACTCAAAGAAATTATAGTCCGGTGTATCCTCTAACCCACAATCACAGTAAAACGAGCTGACTATGTGAAACCTGGCGAGATGACTAAAACAAGACGTGTTCTAATACGTTGACTGCATTGATAAGTTTTCAAACCAGACAGAAAATAATTAATAAATTAATTAAAAAATATACTCTGTTTTCACCACTTTATAAATATACATAAATATCTACATGTTTCGAAAGTGATGCTTTATCATCTGGAATATTTGATTACTATTCATATTTTCCAGATAATGAAGCCAGTGGGTCTATTACTCCCCCGATTGAGGAATGCTACGTGCAGAAGTAAATGTAGTCGGTAGGAAAGGGGCAAAGGGAAGTTTCCGAAGTACCTAACTATTCAAATCCTATTACTTCAGATCGTTAAAGCTATTTAAAGCAACCAACGTTTTGATCCTAACTGATACCGTTACTGTAGGTCTCTCACCAACGCCGATGGCAATATCGAAAGTTTATGCGGTACTATCTGAGAATCTCTAAAATCATAATGTATCTTCTTCAGGTGACCTGATAATTCAATACACGTTTAAATCGGTACACTTTACATCGCATTTAAAAAGTGTGCCAATTCATACGTTTTTTTATATATCATCATGGAACCCTTCGTCAGTAGGTATTTAAAAAAAGTTTTTGTTTTTATATTCAAGACCTCTTAGCAGGTATCTGTTGACAAAATTAACAGCATTATTTATATATCGATCCCTTACAATAACAGGGTTCCAACTGACGCAGCAATGTCATGCGATAATGTGCCCTAGAGAGACCGACTTTAAGGCACATTATCGCATAACATTGCCGTCTCAGATTTTACCTTGTTATTCCAGGGGGTCGATATGGTGAATATTAAAATAGGGTATAATATTTTTTTTTGTGAACCAAATTTAATTACGTTCTTATGAAGTTCCGCAAGCATCATAGTTTTTTGTTGTTGTTATTTTTATTATTTGACAGCTGTTTCGGCGTTAAACTAAAAAGAAAGGTGTAATATATGTCATTTTTTATTTTTTTTTTGTTTACTCATTCTTATTTATATACAGACAATTTTTATAATATAAGCCATAATTATGTAAAATGCTGTGTTTGTACTGTAAATTATTGATTTATAATAGTTTATAGTGAACGCCTCACTATAACCTGTACTGAAGTGTACCTCTATTCATGTTATAGTACTATTGTGAAATGGTTATAAAATTATCTTTAAGAATAATAAAAATAAAATGAAAATATTATAATAAATACAAAAATGATAATCAATTATTTTTATTTAATGTAAATGTCGTGATATTTGATTTGGGGTAATCAAATTATAGAAATAGTCTGTTCCTTTATAATAGACGTTCCTTCCTGATAGACGTAAAAAATGAATAAATTGTAATTGTTTTTTTTTTCAATAAAGACGGACCTATATACTCGTATATACTGTGTTTTTATAGTTCAATATTGAGAGAACAAGACTATCAGTAATAATCCTGCGTACTTTTATTGACATGTAATCTCTTATATTTTACACGTCTCGAATATATGAACACCTACGAGTATGTACAATAAAATGTAGTGGTAAAATTAACATTATTATATTTTGCTTTACCTAAACTCTGTACTAATATGGCGAGAAACTACGTAACCAGTAATCGTCAGCAGGCGTCTGAAGTCTGAAAGGCGAAAGGATAAGTCTAAAGTATTACTTGTTCATCCTTCTGAGATGTCTATTCGCAGCTTTAGGGCGAGAAGAGGCGGCAGCCGATTAGTGACTGTACCTATCCATGGGCACGAACAGGACATAATAAATCGTTAAACTGCGTTCAAATCCATACTAATACCGAAGCGATACAAGTATCCTTCCAAAGGCGATGAAAAGAGATTAATTTGGATTAAATTCGCTAACAAGAAACTTCAGTTTTAATCTTTTTTTGACCTGCTTCAGACGGATTTCACCTTTCAACGAGGACAAAATGTTATTTTAAGGGAAATTGTCGGAATAAAATCAATCAATTTGTAGGAAATTTGTTTCCTTTGATGGGTATTTGTTATTACGTCGTGTTTTCTCAACTACACAATGGAAAAAGCCTTTGTGGGAGTCCCGGGAAGAAAAGACACCATCAAGTGAAACAATTACCATATCTGTTTATATACAAACGTGTCTAGAGTCAGAAAAATGAATGTGTACCTAATATTTATTGTATTGTATATGACCTTTTTTGTGGCTTTTATATATTTTGTTATATAATTTAAATTATAATAGTGATACAGCTGTAAAACATATTATAGTAGGTACATCGATAGTACAGATCGTATTCACAAAATCAAACGACAAAATATTTTAAATATCTCACAAACGAATTCAGAAATAACATTGAGTATGTATAATTCAATATACAAGTAATATGCCAAACATATTCACTCATTCTGCACAGTATATGAGTCGATGTATGTATGCGAATCAAGCAAGGAGTGTGTGCCAAGACAGATTTATGAGGCGTTCCAACCGTTCTGTCAGTCAAATCACACCCAAAAAATTCATCGGTTGCTCTTAGGTTCCTATTTTATAAGATTTCATCTCATTATTCCAAATATGAAATGTATAAAACAGTTATCTACGGTGTGCTAAGCTGCGCTGAACTAATTGTCAATCGTGCACCTTATACCACATAGTTACGTAGGTTTCAGTGAAATTAAAATGGGATAGGTATAAATTACCAGTTGAATAAAAGTGCGATCATTATCTCCAAATGTTGTTTTGTTTTGAAGTCCGCGTGCATTGTATTCATCGGATTGTTAGTATTCATGCCACCGGTTAGTATTAAATATTTCATGAAGTACGTGCCGTATTATGAAAGGGCCCTCTGCCCCATGAGGGCACAATACATTCCGCAGTCAATATTATAGCCATAGGTCTCAGTTATGGGAACTGCATACAAAGCCACACGAGCATCGAATATGAATACATAGCATAATTATGGGTGTGTGGAAAGGATCAAAGGACCTCCCATTGTCTGTCCGCCAGACGTGATTGTAATTATTTTCAAATTAATTAGTTTACTGGCCGCACTGTACAAGTTAAACAACGGCGGAGTTTAGCCATTGATTAGCATCAAATTATAATGTAACAAGTTTGTAATTGCATTGATCTATGGAACTCCGTTGCTGCCGATCGGGGATACAGTGTTTTCTTGTTAAAGTGTGAATCCAATGTACGAGTATAAGGCTTTATCTTAACTATGTATAAAGCCGGTATCAGATTGTTTGAAGCCGGAAAAACTCTAGAAACGTATGCTCTGACCGGCGTCGGTTCATATTCTAAATCTATGAGCAGATATTCTTCTTCATCGAAAAACTGTAATTTCGTATTTGTGACTTCATTTATTTCGCGGTAAAATAATAAAAATAAATTAAAATGTGTTTTTCTTATAATTCAAAAACTTTAAATGTGATTTTATTAATAAAATATATTAAAATTGAATTCCATCACGAATTTTCTGTTTGAAACTTGGAAATAACAAAAACTTTAAAATATCAAAGCAATGTTATTAGCATTCAAATAATGAAATAGAAAAATATATATATATAAACTTGCCCTAAAGCGATAACCCTCCAAAATAGCGAATTTTGGCTTTGACGCACGTTCCGGCACCGTTCAAAACCGTATGTATGTTGTGTGAAATATCCCATAGGTTTATTAGCTCCATGCGTGCGTTCCGGAATTCAGATCGCACAGTGTTCCTAGTGGTGGATTTTTACTATGCAGTTGTGGCTCACTGTTTATGAATTTGTACTAGCATTTACTATGGAGTATTGTAATCTAAATAAGCCTTTTTTGCTGTAGTTTTTCTTTGGGAGTTTAGTGCACAACCGCTCATTAGAGAAAACCGCCAATGTCTTCGACATCAAAAAATTTACACCATGCAATATGCTCTGTAAAATTTCGAGTTTGACAATGGCCTCCTTAGCGCAGTGGTCTACTCCATTAATTTTAATTCGGTTTGTTTTTAATTCGATGGCGAGTCAGCACTAAAGAAACATTATCATTAAATTTCATTAATTATATGGATGTTAAATTTGGTGAACCTCACAACATAGTTTTTTAGCTGTCGAAAAGAACATTGATCAAATAAAATATTAAAATAAATTAATGTCTTCCTGTGGCATACCCGACTCCTTCTATGAAATGCCCACGCGTCGAATTAAACGTTTTTTTTTCTGAAACTCCTCTCTTCGTTCATCAGCTGTACGTGTCCAAACTTCCAAACCGTTCATTTCATATAATTCTTTAAGCTTACTTTGACCTTGTATTTTTTTGTAGGTACTCCTGTTCATTCGTAATTCTCGCGTTCATTGTCTTAACATACATTCCTACTTTTGTCCACCAACCTGATTCTGTCTTAGGAATCTAAAATACCTTAGCATCCTTAACTCCAACACCTAATGACCTAATAGCAGATAATTTACATATGCTTTTTAGTATAACCCACTTTCTTATCAAGGAAAAGTTCTAAATACAGTAGGTAGTTTTGTAATCGAATCTAAAATAAATTGACTCAATATGTTTAAATGCTACCAGCCAAAACACAATGCAAATTGATTAAAAATACCTTCGAGAGGCTTTTAAACACTGTAAATGTAAATAATCTAATCGAGAACATCCAATAACACATGGGACAAACATTGCAACAATATACTTAATGTAATACAATTTAGTACTACTACTTACGGCATATTTTAAGGCCCACTATAATGCTTATTTTAATATTTGTTTATTTTATTTTTTATTTTATCTTTCATTATATTTTCAAAGCAGACGGAGTAAACTGTAGCCCCAAATAATAAGGTGCCTCTAAAATCGGGAAAATCATTTCCTTTAATGGCCTATATTTCATAATGTAAAACAAATATAAATAAATTACTTCTTATCCGTACTAGATATTTACTATACTTTAAGATGAAAAAAAAAATTATTAGGTGTAAGTGAGTATTTTGGCTTCAAATCCAAAATTACGTTTTGTATAAAACATGCCGCGCAGCCGTTCCTCTTAAGTGGTAACGGTTTTTTTTTGTTGAGGTTGTCTTTATAATATTTCTTAACAGAGTTCAACATTTGTATTTTATCAGTAATGCTTCTGATTTCTTCCGGCAAATTATAAAAGAAAACATTCTCCTTTTTGAGTATAATATTGGTATTGTGCAAAAGAAGTGTTTAGTTTTTTGCGTGCGAATATATATTTCAGCCTAGTACGATTTTCCGTTATGAATGAATATTTATATTTTTCTTTAATAATTTGCATAATTCAATTATTAACAAATAAGTCCTTAATTGTAGAAACATTGAATTCTTCGAATAGTCGATCAGTTGGGTAGTCGTGTGTTTTTTTCAGTATAATTTTTATTGCGAGTTTCTGAACAATTTCTACGGGGATCAGATAAGTTTTTTAAACCGTTCCCCAACTAATTATCGCATACGACAGAATAGAATGTACTAAAGCGTAATATATTGAGTACAGATTTTTCGTTGACAAGAAATTTCTGATTCGCAAAAATATTCTAATTATTTTTATTACATGACAGATGTGGTCCTTCCATTTTAGGAGATTATTAATAATTATTCCTAGATAATACGACTGTATATGTGTTTTATTTTACTGACTCGTGGAAATATAAAACTGATCATGATAATCTCATACCAGTGATAAAACAAGAGAAATTATAATTACAGAATTTGTAAAGATGAAAAAAAGTTTCTAAATTAAAATTAAATCAATAAAAAAAAAAAATTTAAACACATATTTTTTAAATAAAAATATTTCTAAGGCCGAGAATCAAACCCCAATTAACTGCTTGGAAAGCAACTATGCTGACCATTACATCATCAACTATTTTGAGAACTGTAGAATAAATTCATTATATGTAATGAACATAAGAATAACGTATTTTTTAATTAATTTTAGCATTCGAATGTTACGTGTTACGTACTCACATCACAACTGAAATTATATTGTTTAATAATATCACAATGTTGACTTTTGTCATAATGTTTTAAGTTGATCAGTAAAAAGAATCACGTGCCCAAAAGTCCGCATAAATCTTAAACCTCCGGCACTTGCATATTATCATCATGATGTCTCTTCGTCACTCCGTCTCCTTCTGCTCATTGGGAATTCTAAGGATGGCGCTGCAATCTATTTGCCAGCGGATGTGTAAAGAAGAAGAGTGTTGCGATGATGCACATTAGTCTAGAATCTTTTAGGTGACAAAACCAAAGAGTCATTAGATATAAGTTTACTAGTGTATTCCACAGTCATCACTGTAACTAAATATGAAAAAAAGGCTAATAAAATAAAGGAAAGGACATATTAATTTACTTTTTTTGAAAAGCGTTTAAAAAATATATCTGGGATGTCTCCAATATTGTCCAATCAAATGTCGCCAGTACTTTAATCGGGTCATGTGAAGCGTCGGAGAAACAGAGTGTTTGAATGAGCCGATATATGAGTGATGAATAATTTGGATGAAGGACCGTATCCCAAGACAGAGTTAAGTAGCCTTCTATCCTCCGATTGCGAATTACCGTGATACGATTTTCACTAAACTTACTTCTAAAAACTTTGCTGACATTAATTTTTCTATCAAATGTAGGGATCAATAATTCTTAGGATTCTCGTAAGCCACTTCTTAAGATTCATTCAAAACTGGCGTTGCAAACCAAAAAAAAATCTAAACTTCGTTCATAGACCTAAAATAAATAAACTTCGACGGCCTCCGTGGTTGAGTGGTTACGATCCTCGGGTACAAATCAAGACGAATCGTGACAAGATATTGGCACATTACAATCCTGATGTAAAATTGAAGTTATTTGCGGATCTTTCGATGAAAGGATTAGGAGCAACATTGTTGCGTGTTGATGATATAATCTGTGGTTTAGTGGTCACGATCGGGTACGAATTCGGAGGTCTCGGGTTCAAATCCCGGCGTGGGCAAGTAAATATTATTTGATTAATTTATTTTATTTCACAATTTACTCATTAAAAATACTAGGTAGCATATTCGCGACACGTTCCGGAATGAGTGATACTGTCAGTATTTCCCTGATGAAAGTGGTTGGCGACTAGATCTGAAGAGCCAGGTACTTTTCCACTTTAATCTTCCCCATCTCCTTCCCCTCCTCACTAAATTCAGTCTCACAAGGCATACCCCAATTAGAGATGCCACAGTCTCACTAGCTCCAGACGATTGGGAGCAGCTGGAACCCCTGTATGTTACTCACGTAAAAAAAAATTCTGAATTTAGTTTTGAGTTGAGGCAGGAATTATTGAATCCGTTACTTCCGGCTCCTAAGCCAAATGTGAGGACCATTACGCTAAAGAAACCTTCGGCGAGTCTTCAAATCATCGAAATGTAATAATAAATCACGTAAGCTTACAGAAATCAAAATAATCTATGTGGTCACAGGAATTTCTAATCAAAATAACGAACCAGGTGGTAGGTAGATTCTAAAAGGCGTCTAACAAAGGAGGTGAAGGTAATGGAGGAAGCAGTTAGTAGTTTCGGAGCATAGACTGCTGCAAACAAATTGACGATATCTCGGAAGACGCCACGGTAGCATCTCTGACATACAAATTGGCACCTCGCAGGAGAAGAGGCTAATGGGCAGATTCTCATTGAGACTAGAATGTTACGTCAACCACCATATTGATGATTTTTCTTATTCATTTCCAAAAAAATTACATACATAAAATGTTTACAATTAGACGAAGGTATTTTTGTGTGTCTGGCAGGATTCTATGTAAAATAAAACGATTAATTAAAATTATTATGTTCCTAAAATGATAGCTTTATAATCAGAAGTCACTCTAAACGGAATCAAAACATGGCTAGACTATCACTCATTTATATTTAATGCTAATATAGTCAAAATCATCTTTTTAAATTAAATAGCTTACCCCATTTAAATCATTGGAAACTGTTAACCACATTAGGTATCTAGGCCTAAAAATTGATCACAATATAAAGTGAATCGACCACATAATTTATTTAAAACTAATTAAAAAAAAGTTTGCTTACTTTTTTAGAACATTCAGGAATGTCCTCAGTACAAAAGATTTGATTAAGATCTACATGGCTCTCTGCCAATTACTATTATAATATGGTATTTTCAGATGGGGCAGCGCTAATGATAATATTCTTACTTTACTCATTAGAACACAAAAAGCCATTATGAAAATTATACTTAAAGTACCTGTAAGAGCTAGCACTGGCGAAATCTTCAACAGTCTTTACATTATGACAATAAAACAATTATACTCTGAAACAATACTAGTTTAAATTCATTAATACAAAAAAAAAGAGAAATAAAAACAAACTCACATATTATGAACACTAGATCTCAGAGTCAAAAACACATCCAACAAGCAATCACAAACACAAATTATCCAATTATTATCATTAATTTAACAATATGACGTGAGTCATTCTTATTTCTCACGCATTAAAAAGTCTCCCCACTATTGATGGGTAAATACGTAAATGAGCAGTTCATCCAATATAAATCTGTACTGCTACACTAAAATGAACTGACAGTCATTGAAATTAAGAAATTCTTTTCATTTGACAATTTATTAATGAAAATCGAATCATTCCGACAATATACAATCTCAATTAGAGATAGAAAAATGCTTCATTCATGTTCAGTCCAATGCAGTGAACTTTAAAAAATTAAATAAAAGTGTTCTAAAAAAATCTGTACTGAGTTATATGTGATTTTTTAAAATTAAATATAATATTTGCATCTCTTTCTAGAGTTCAAAACACTTCATGTAACGAACAAGGAATTCACGAACGGTAAAATTTGGTGTGATGAAATTTGCACGGCTCTTTCTGTATAAATCTCCGATTAAATCGCAATTATTATCAGTTCTCTACATCAATTCCATAATGAGCTTTTGGATAAACATTTGTCCACCTAATTAGGTAAGCCGCCATAACGCATGTTCTTGATTTTTATTTAAAAAATAATATTGCGACTCGGTCGAAGCCGGAGAGTAGTTAGATACTAGTTGTTCATAGAAAACTAAAGTTTTGCTTCCCGTGAGAACATGGCACACGGTCAGGCCACTGTCCAGGGAGTTTTCATTTGTCCCTCTACCTGTGTGTATTTGTATTCCGGACCCCGCAGTATCACCGCACGGGTCTTTACGCAATTTGCTAGGGGTAGCTATAGGTACTAAGTACCAGGCAGGGGGTAACTACCCTCGCCTGCTAACTGCCCGCCACCGCCTTCAGACTTCCGAAACAGGGCCAACTTTGACCTGAGTAACATTAAATTTATACAAAGTAACGGTTAACGAAACGGAGGCATGAAAAAAGGCTTTCATTATATAAATCTATGGGTTAACTGCTAGAATACGATGGCTTAAATTGTGTTATCGTTGCTCTTAGAAAATATACTACAACGCGTGATGTAATTAATTTTTAAAAGCTGCGACGTGCTTAACGATTTTTTTCAGCATTTTAAAGGTAATCTTAGAATACAATCAACACGTTCAAGAGGACTGCTTATGCAGTATTCATTTCGCCCTCAGCGTAATTAATAGTAGCTAGAGAGGGACTCAAGTAGAGATGCGTGTTAAACAAAAGGGATTGTACCAACCCTCTTATGTCCACACGTCTTATTAAAACGGTATGTAGATATCATTTTATTGCAATTTTAAACCACATTGGAGAAAATAATTAGCTTCTGTTGCCCGATGAGTGAATTCGAAAATCTTTTATTTTCATCACTCGAAAATAACTCTCTTTTCCGAAAACTAAACATTAGTGTTTTTAGTTTGTACAACGATCCTAGTAGATCTTTCGTTTTCAAGCTCATGAAATTTTTCTAAAAATTATTCAACTAGTTCTAAATTTGCCTGATAAGAGCAGAGCACCAGTTCGCAGTTGCAAATGTCGGCAGGACAAAAGTAATTTTCATACTTGTTCTTCATGTAAAAATTCTGTCATAATCTTTCAATGAAACCCGTCCTGTCAAAGGCTTCTTACGAGTTTCCCTTTCTTTATCCGCAAATATCCTCGATCAATCGTTTGAGTATATAATTCGACTGATTCTAAAATACCAATCCTAGATAGATGATGAAGTTTTACACATAAAGGTAAATCAAATTTACTACTAGCATTATTTTTCATCCAGCCTTCAGTATCAATAAATGTTTGAGGGTAATTTGAAGGAGAGGAGAACGAGCTTTGCTAAACGGGTTCAATTTCCGATGGAACATTTGTTTGAAACGTAAATACCAAGGCAGACACCGCCCATCCCGGGGGCATCTTTTTAATGGGATGATATTTGACTTTTATATTTTCTGAATGATAGGAATGGTTAACGAATTTACAGTCTGGTGATTTTATTACTAATTACAACCCAATTAAACCTTTAAAGGACTTAATAAAAATATATATTCTTTGTAATTAAGATTAACTATAATTAAAAATACACGTATAATAATGTGTACAGTGGTTTGTAAAGTAGATATATAAAAAAATGCAATAAAAGTAGGTAATCTATTAGTAATTAAATGCTTAAATTCATATGAAATCTCTTAAAGTTTGTACCATAAAAATTTAAAAGAAAATTTTCAAGGACAACAATATTTTTTCCTTCAACATCAGAGCAAGGCGATCAAAGCCTTTTGGTGGAATCCCGAAATAGAATTTCCACGTTTCCTTCAGTTAACAATGAATGATGAAGATGAAGTTACTCTGCATATTTTGCAAGTTGGCAAATTCAAATTTCGAAACAACACCTGTCAAGAGTGTGAAAAGGCGAAGTTTTTACGGTGAATTCCTTTTTTTTATTTTTCTTAGGGCTCCTCTTCCAACAAGACCGCCACGGTGAGACATAGTGATGAGTTATGTTTGAAGTAATAGTTTGTACACACCATGTAGATATTCCGTAGATTCCGATTCAAAATACAAACAATGTCACTTTCCTAGCATTACTACAAATGTTTTTATTCTACTGTAAATTTCATAAAATTATTGATGTAGTTTTTACCACCCATCACTAGTAGAACTATGATGTTCTATTTTTTAGAGTGTCGTGAATTTCAAGGAAGTGAACGAGAATGTGAAGGCGGCGAGAAATGTTGGATTGAATCTATATCTGGTTATTCAGAACTAATCTGTTCAAAAGTTAAGTAAGTAAGCATTTTTTTATTCACAATTTTAGTATCTGGCCATGCGATACTGATAGAATTTTCTATTCTAAAACCATGTGCAAATACACAAATTATTTTTATTCCAAGTTTGATTTTATTTTGCCCTATTCGTCAATTGTAATGAAACCTCTGCGTTGAGAAGTATACCGTTAACAACACATCTGCGTGAAATCTTTGAAGAAAACAAAGTAACGGAGTCAAAAATATTGTCAATAACCTTAATAACCGTATGAAATATTATTTTGAACTTCCCCTAAGTTTTACAATAAAATCACTCCGCAATCAGATTGCGACACGTGCTGGGGAAAATCCACCGTTTCACCAAAAAATAGAGCGATCAGAAGAACATTTCCTTTTATTCGACATCATCATGCGTGCGGTGTAGCCTCCCTGTTCTCGTTCCCCTTCCCATCCCCTCTCTTCCCCGCAGCTTGATCTCGGGAGGGTCCCTCGGGACTCAGGAGCTACCCTGTCCCCTTCTGCGTTACGCGTTCCTGCCTCAATTTCTTCATCCCTTCACCTTGCTGCGTGAGTTTGTGGAATAGTGAAGTTATGAATAAATAAAGGGGATGACGAGAAATATTTACTATACTTTAGAAGCAATTCACAAAATTGCTATTAGGTATTGTGGTATGAATCTAGAGATGGATTTTCCGGCATTTGATTGCTAATAATGTTAATAATCTCAATATTTTTTGTACATAAACTACTTATTTTGGTACTCTTAATATGTGTACGTTCCGGGTGAATTTTGAAATCAACCGAAACCGGTCGATAATGTATACATATAAATAAAATAAGCTGGTTTAAAAAAAAATCTTTCATTTAAATTTAAAAATTCTTTTCAAAAACCATTATCGTAAAAAGTCACAAATTAAAAATAATATATGCGTATGTAACAAACAATAATTCGTTTTGTCTTATTTTTACCAGTTTCATTTTCGTAATGACGGAGTTCAACTTACAAAAACTTAACTAATAGTAGATTTACAACTATATTGTTAAGCTTTTAGAAGACAACGTGGGTGTACATTGCTTTTCTACCGGCTTCTACAGAGATTTGTTTAGAAATGTGACATGGAATAAAACAATACTGTACTATGTGACATTATCTGACAGTTAAATGGATTAATCAAATCTCCAATACCCAAAATGGAAATAACTTTACGAGTTGTATTGACCTTAACAAGATCAGACGTAAATAATAATGTATCCAGAACTCCCAGATCGATAGCTTTTACTACTTCATAAGCACAGATTCTCTGGTTTATATTTACGATATGTCTACGAGTATATTATGTACCCTTCTTACTGCTTATGGGCTTACGTGGGATAAGTCCGACACTGTTTGATAGCAAAATTATTCCGACGGATAAACATAGTCACTTCGAATGGCCAAACAAAAAAAAAACACATCAAGGGTTCGCTTATCAGACCATCCAAGTCAAGTGACTTCATGAGGCGGAATTTATACAACGGCTGAATTTACAATTTATCCAGTAGCCGTAACTGTAGAGTAACTCTGTAAATGTGATCGATTTCAGATTCATCCTGCATCGGAACAATAGGTGGCGTAGAGGTTAGGGGGAGGCAGGCCCGGAGGCTGCGATTTACATATTCCGGAGGCATGCCGGGTAGATATTATACTTATTATGGACAGTATCTGCTGGGAGAGAAGGAAAGGGAAGGTTATGAGAACATATCTTGTTAAATAGGATTGTATAAGTAATGCTCTTGGAATATATTTATTTATTAGGCGGAAATCTTCTCCAATTATGAACACCTGTGAAGTGATTTGAGTTCATTTGTCAGTTGTGTGTGTTTTTTTTCCGCAAGTCGCAACTACCAAGTGAGTCAGTCTATAGCATCCCCAATCGAAAAGCATTTTTTTTTTCAAAAATTGACATAATATGCCGGAATTCATCTGGGACATATAAATACAAGAAGTGTAACAAATTTTAATGTAAAATTTATCCTTGTTTTAGGTTTTAAAAAACGCTCCTCAATTGGGTTGTGCAGAACATGGCATTGTCGTAGGTAAGGGTTTTAACCCCGATAATTATGAATTCTACAAAACTATTTATTCGTAAGTAAACATGGGATTATCTTGGTGGAAGAATTTTCGTTTTAGTTTTGCGAAGTCAATCATCGTTATAGTCAACAAGTTACGATAACTTTAGTCTTATACTGAGAAATCTTTTATTTTATTTTTACACTAAAGCTTAATGGATTTACGTGAAATACTTGAGGCATGTGTTTTTTCTAACATTATGTTCGTTCTCTGAATAAAAGGTTTTACATTTTCCGAAACACCTGGGGCTTTTACAACTCGTCTCGCCAATTCTGGGTAAAACTGCGTGAAAATATAATGTAACTTCAGTTCTTTAGTATAGCTGGAGTTCATGATAGTATCATTTTATATCGTTTAAGCTTCATTTAATCAAATATATACATGATAATGTTTTGTAGTGTGAAGTTAAATTATTGGTAATAAAGTTAATTTTTTTTGGCAAATTAATGGCAAACCGCGCTAAATTGCTGATATTCGTACAGAACCAGAATAAAAGGATTTCGTACATAGCAAAGAGATGACGATATAATTTTTTTTACAAAATTTACGACGATTACCTCTGAACCAAAAAACAGTTTTTTTTTAGGTTATCATAACTTATTTAGAGGTTACCTCAAATGGTTCGCTATGTTTGATAATTTAGCAGGAGTGCCCGTGTTCATGGGGTGAGGTTTGTCTAAGTGTTGACGGTGGATGTGTCTGCCCACTAACTGTCGGTTGAAGGAAACCATTAGATCTCCTATCGTCCCATTGCCATATACCACAGTGGGAGGAAGGGATTCATATTTCCTTCACTCCTGGACACATTGACCCCCAAATCCCTACATACCGCTTATACCTTTTTCCTTACCACAACTTTCTCTCCTTACTTTCGTAAAACATGCAAATGGCGGTCAGAAAAAGGCATATTTCTGATTTAATTTTGATAAATGAAAATGCCTAATATTTTTCTTAATATTATGTTCATGTAAATCAAATTTAATAATTTTATTATTAAATTCTCCAAGCATTTTTCATTTTATTTTTTTCAAACTGCCTCTAAACTAAAAATACTTGCAAAACTTAATAATAACATTATTAAATCTGATTTAAAAATTTAAAAAAAAAATAGATATAGTTCTACGAATTAAACACGAAAACAATTGATTAATTATGTTCATCGTATTGCGTAAAAATATTGTCATTAATTTGAATGAATAAATAATCCCCCTCCAACTGAATGTATACAGAATGAAATTCGATATTTAGTCTCACGGTTTGATGGGCTATTAGCAACCATGAACCTCTTACAATACACATAAATTAATAACAAATTACATAATTTTAAAAGATTCTTTCGTGTGTAGTAGTGGTGCATACCGATAATGTTTCAAATTGGTTGTAAAACGTTTTGAACACCCGCCCGCAGTCTCTCCTTATCCCGCAGAATTCCTACGATACAATACACCTCTACACAATCAAGAATCTATTTAAATAATTCTACGGTACAGTAATCAACGGACAACTACTACAGAGTTACAGACTTAACATGTCACTAGTTTTGGTTCTCGACACTTTTTAATACAATCACGCGTTCGTCGTGTTAAACTAAAACAATGGAGATCTGTCGCATTAAAATTCCTCATTTAAATATGGGAACAAAAGAAAACACGTGACGTTTCGGAGAACAGATATGATTCTAAATTCAAAAATTAGATTCTATCTCGATTTGTTCGTGTCGGCGGTTCCTATTACCGGAAGCTTTTATTCCACATCCTCTGGATACAAAATGGTGGCTTATTGTGACGTCGGGCCGCTTCCGGTGGGCAAGGTTTGACCTGTTTGCGTTTCACCCCTTGCAAAGACAATAAGCTAAATTATTGAAGAATATTGGAGTTGATTCGGTTTATTGCTCCGAGTCGGAAATTGAAAGGGTGATCGCTAAGGGATACTTGCTCCAATTCGGTGGAAATTAGATATTGATTCAGTTCACTATTATTTATTTAGCAGCGTATCTACGCTGAATAGATAATAATAAATTATTATTAAACGATACGAGCTATTTTATTGGTGCAACTCAAATATTAATCACGTATCAGAGTACATATTATTACAGCCTATAGTTTTACGAAAATTATTAAATAAGACTTTTTTTAACTTCCGTATGTATTGTATTTCATGTAAAAAAGAATGTACTAATCATTATTGAGAATATATATATTGTAATCCCGGTAACCTAACGGTTAAGATTACTGGCTCCTGATTGAGAGGTCACTGGTTTTAATCCCGGCGTATGCTAATACAGCGCCCTTGAGGTGATCTTTCACAAAAACGGCGCTATACAAGTCATCCAACTATTATTATTATTATTATTTGATGCGAATTTAATTGTGTGAATTTTTATTATAATTTATTTTCATCAATAAATGCATTATTACTTTGTGATGTCATTATCAATAAAATTAATTTAAAATACTTTGTATACACCGCTGTTTAATATATAAATATCAACATGTTTCGCAAGCGAATACTGCATATCATAAGTATACTGTGTATCCTGATGAGGGAGGGTAAGCTTCCTTAACATGTTAATCTTTATATATTAAGCATTAGTGTACGCAAAGTATTTCATGATAATTTTATTATTTATTTATTTATCATTATTTCTTTGCCTAAACATTAATAATTTTTAAATATTTAATATTATTTATTAATGCACATTTGAATTGCATGTATTTATTAAAAAATATATTATTATTAATTTACGTAAATTTTAATTATAATTTTCTTAAATTATTTTAATTTTCGTAAATTTTTTATATTATTTTCTTAATTACTATTTACTTTTTAATTATTGTTTTTTATTTGTTTATTTATTTGTTATTTCCTCACATTTAAAATGTATTTCTTTGTAATCTAATTTTAAACCTCACCAGGACTAAGCCTGAATCGAAGTAAACAATTTTAGAAGTGAATAAAAGTTGGAAAAAAATAAGCAGTGGTCATCAATAATCATCCCAACATAATACACACACTAGTACCAAATACCGTAGAAATACTAAAATGCGCAGCTCTTGACACGTACATACTCTGGCGGTCCGAGTTGTATGAATTGGGTATTTCCACACATTTTAATAGATTTCCTTTAAAATAAATTAGAGAAATCTAAAATTCAAAAAATAATTATTAAGTGAGGTACTTACGATTTTAGTCCTTTTTTGCTCACATAATATGCATGTTTAATTTTTTTTAAAGAGGCTATTCTTATCGTATTAACATTTAAAAACTCGCTGGTCGCGCATTGTGCCTATCGTTTACAAAGAAAATAAAATATTGAAATATTAACAGCAATACAGTCCGGAAGCCTATAGCCCGAGACGTCTACGATATTTGATTACACGGGTAGCTTTAAAATGCTACAATAACATCAACTGTAAACAAATTTTCCGCTCAGAGGGGACCAACGCTGCTAGTTCCTTCGAGCAGGCTCCATTAAAATATCTGTAGAGCATTTTCTGATTGTGAATGTTATCAACATAGTAATATTCTTCAATAAAAATATGGACCTACATCTACTAAACTCATTCAAACGGATAAACAAGTATTTAATAATCTTTTATATTTTCTTCAAATGCTTTATAACTTTGTGGCATCATTATTAATTATATAATTGAAAATACACTTTATTAAAGTGGTATATACAAAGTGTATTTTCAATTATATATTTAATAATCTAGCTCCTAAAAATGTGAGATGATAAGGTAGCTCAAAACTCATCAGTTTTGAGCAGGAATTTTTTTTTTATTCATAGTATTATTTTCGGACCTGTAATTGCCTGTAAACGTCCAAAATTATTTGAATTAAATAGTTTTAATATCTATTACAATAATCTCAGATCGATTTGTTCGGCGGTCCGTCCTCTCTGCCTACCCCTGCGGGGATACGGCGTGATGGGTAGTTAGTTAGCTAGTTAGGATTAATATATACGTAATATTTGTACAGCGTCCTTCACAAAAACGGCGCTATACAAATCATCCAATTATTATAATGATTACATAATTAATTACTAAATACATATAATACTGAATTAATAAATACATATAACAATAAATAAACAAATACATATAAAAATAAATTAATAAATACGTATAATACTGAATGAATGCATACTTATAATACTGAATTAATAAATACTTATAATACTTAATTAATAAATTCGTATAATAATGAATTAATAAATACATATATTAATAAATAAATAAATACATATAATAATAAATTAATAAATATCTATAATAATACATTAATAAATTCATATAATAATAAATTAATAAATACGTATAATAACAAATTAGTAAATACATATAATAATAAAAGCATTTAATAATAAATGAATAAATAGATATAATAATAAATTAATAAATACATATATTAATAAATTAATAAATACATAAATAATAAATACACAAGTCCATAAAACACTTTTCATTCCATGATATTTATAGTTCCAGTTCCATCCGCCCCCAGTATTTAGTATATTCAGTGTATCCAGTAGTTTCATGGAACGTGATTCGCCGCCATAGTGAGTCGTTAACAGAACCATAATACGCTGTGAACAATAAACCGAGTGGGGTTAATTTATTAATGGCCTATTCGTTTCGTTGTTGTACTTGTTTTTATTCAGCCGCTGCCTCTGGTGCACGAATCAAAATGCGTGCCATGTAAGAGCCTCCGCTACAACCATAAACATAATCCAAAAACGCCCCGCCGTAAAAAAATACGAACCCATGCAACCATCAAACAAACCACCCTTGCGATTAAGATGCAACATTTGAAGAATGTTCTTAATTTTACTTACGACGATTTGAAAACTCTGGAACAAAAAGCTTCACTTCTGAAGCTTTATAACGAGCGGCTATAAATTAGAAAAGCTGGCACATAGTCAACAGAAAACTTCCACTGAATTAAATCAAAACGTTTTTATCGTGTTAATATGCACTTTTTTACAGTGTATTTTAATTTGATTGCAGATTTACTTGAGCGGTATGGATGTAAACGCACGCGGTGTCGTTGTTTGATGGTGTTTGATCACGCTTTGAAGGTTTGTGCCGGAGCACTTTTGTTGTTTGTCGCCGATGTGTTAAGAATTCGGATACTGCCTGCCGCTTTCTACTGTAAGCAGAGTTAGCTATACGGAACTTGGTAATTTAGTTAGCCGGGTATCTGCAGACATCTGCTCAAGTTCTCGCGTGAAAAGACGTTGTGATACGTAAACGGATATAGCAATTATTTTGCCACTTACATTGGATATTCATTTTGAATATTTAAAGAAGAGTTAATTATTTACTGTGACTTTGGGTATGGAAATAACTGATAACGATATAAAAATAACTTGTGATCTCGCTTGTTTATCTATTTTAATTTGGTCTGTATGATGCATCCTGAAATAGAACTTCTACTATTGACCGGTTTATAAAATTGTAGAATATGTTTCTGGAAATAAGGGCTACTATAAAATATTAACTTTTTTTTAAGTTAAGGGAGGAATATAAAAAAATAAAATTTTATCATATTTACCATCAGTCTCCATAGGATGGGTACGCAATAATAATTTAGCGTTTGCGATAGCGCGTTTCGCGAATTTCATCATTATAACCCAAAAAACTCACATTTTACCCTTTTTCGGGTGAAATTCGCAATTTTTGGAATCGTGCGAATTTTTGTGTTTTTCGTGCAATATTTTGTAAAATAAGAAAGCAATATTACGGGTTAAATTGTTTTCTTTGTATATGGTTTTGAAGATTTTGAATAGCCATAAAATGGAACGCATCTGACTTCATGTCGAAAACGCCGCGGACTGCCATTATTTTACGATATTTAAAAAAAACACAGATTACAAAATAAGAAAGAAAAAAAAAGTAAAATACCTCCGCTATTGCTGAAAAATATCGCCACTTTATCCAAATATATTTTTATGAAAATATTCTATTTTTGTAGCAGTGGAACTTATTATAAATTGAAATTGGTTTCTTTATTATTATTATAAATGTCTTTAATAACAAATAATGTAAAAGCAGGATGACCTTCATGGGTTAGTTGAAACGTCCTTGTTTCTTTATCCATATTATTTTTTTGCGGAGAATTCACCTACATATTTTAATTTCGCCGCAAAACCTGTCTGGATTGGAGATGTCGTAGTCCCACTTGTTTCGGAAAATGAAAATCTTGTGTGACATTAAATAATGGTTCTCTGTATAAAGATAACGAGAAAGAATGTCCATATGTAAGGTGTTTTATTTCGAGAGATTTTTAAATTCCTCACCGGATCACTGTACAATTAAATAACGTCTTAAAACTTGTAAGTAAAAAATGCGTAGTAAAACGTAAATACTTTAGATATAAATAAGTCTCAAGTTCCTTACTTACAGTCGTAACACAACTTTTTTAAGCTTTAAAATGACATGTTGTATGTTCATAACCAACACGAATATTACGATTCAGCTCCGTTTTTTACGCCATAAAAAGAGAGTTATGACTGGATTAATAAAGATCGTAAACATATTTATATTTTATATCCCAGTTGAATTGAAGAGCGTACAAAATAAATGCCATGAAAAATTCTCAACGGAACCCTGAAGCTTCTACGGAGTGTTATTTTAACGTTCCACAAATCCTTATTCAAAAATGACTCTCGGATCATATACTTTTCTTATATTGTTTTTCTTAAATCTCACTGAAGAGCCCCTTTGACAATTACAATCTGGAGAAACTGCAACTTATGGCTGTCTTTAAAATTTTATCTTCGCTATGTTAATATTTTTTTCAAGTTTAAATTATTTAACCTTTCACGTACTCTCGCTCTTCGTCTGCCAAAAAAAATATGGAAAAGTTGAAAATTGTTTGAAGAAGTGAATGCCGTCAGATGGTGAATTCACGCGTAATTTTTTTTTTTACCAACTTTTATGATTTAAAATATATTTCTAAGCGAGTTTCTAATTTCTGCCAGCTATATGACCTATAGAGCATTGAATAGTTATTTTTTACTGTATTGTCTCATTGTTTCGTTAAAATTAAAGAAAAATGTGAGACCCTGCGCCAAAATGACAAAAATGTGGATAATAAATGGACAATCCATATATCTTAGAACATCTAAATATATGTACCTAACGAAATATTGATTTTTTTTACTGTAACTCCACACCGGAGGCCCTGGGGAAAACATTTTTCCTCGAGGCCTATGACATCTTTGGGGATGCTGTGGTGGATAAGAATAGTAATCTTGGGTCCTGAAGAGACCCATGTTGTAAGAGGGAGGAAACACGCCGAGCTTTTAAACATAAGAACGGGTCGTAGAAACGACTCGTTCTGATGTGACAAATGTCAACCATGTACAAATGTTGAGCGCGTTTGGCGTATTTTCCGACAGTGCACCGGTGCCGAAGGGTGATCAAATACGCTAGCTCCTCAGAGCATCTTACCGGTAAATACCGGTAGAATAAGGACAACTTTCCAACCTGACGTCTGTGCTCCAAAGATTCCTATCCGTTTGTTTGTTAATTTATCAAACGGACCTCCCGTTTCTGCACACAGTCAAGGGTTTTTTCAAATATTTTAGGGCTCCCGACCAAATTCTACAGTGAGGCGCACTTGCGATTTGTACAGGGTCAGCAGTTGTGTACTATTAAAGTATCTGCGGGCTTTGTACAATACGCCCAGCTTCTGAGAGACTAACTTTACACTAGCTTCGATGGAGACCCCGGACCTGAACTGGTCACTTAGGGTTACACCAAGCATATCAAGGAGACTAGATTTTCATCTCAATCCCTTTTAGACGGAATCAGACATGATTGTTTCTTTGAAACATTAAATTCGACGAACGCATAATTTTAATTTAGTTAAGTATGCCTTTTTTATAATTACGATCAATGTACCTTTAAAAAACTAAACGTACGTAGACATTTACATGTTATTAAAAAAATATTAAAATAAAACGATTTGGTGGGACCTATAGACAGGCTGTCATGTGAAAGCTTTGTAGGTATACCTCTTTTTCTATTTTCTTGTAAACACTACAATATGCTTTTAATTATGTCTGTGGAAAAAAAATTATATTATGAAGCCTAAACGTCAAACAGACGCTTGTGGCAAAAAGCGCTTAGCATGACTAACGCGAATGACCGAGCGCAACTCCCAGTCCGTAAAAGTCTCGGCGCTGAATATTTAACTACCTTCTGAATGCGGCTTAGTAGTGTCAGTTTCATATCACGAATGAGTTTTCATTTATATTATATAATGTAGTCAGAGTTGGCCAACGATAATTAATGTCACAAAAATGAGTTTTAATTCGTGTTTTGCTAAACAATAAAAGATGGGTGAAAGGGGCTAATCATTAGTTTAATTAACATCACAATGGTTGGATTATTCCATAATGTAGAACTTTAATTACATAATTGCGTGATACAGGTCCGTTAATTTAAAATAGTTAAGTGAAAGAGGTAATCGTTGAGTATCCTGTAGTTATAAACAAAAAGCTCTTATATGGGTGAAATTATCTAATAGATTTGTGTGTGAGTCAGTGGCCCGCTGACAAACTACCGAGCCCCAAAGCAATCCCGAAAATAAGGAACCGAATTTTTATGCATGGGTACAATTTTTACATTCGTTTAATTCAGAAGCCCGCTGCATTGATTTTATTTCATAAGACTCATTTGTCAATAATACACTAGTAACTCCTGTTTGACAAACGGCGACTTACAAATTATACTAATTTTATATTTATGAAAAGAGTGAACGGAGAGAGATTGGACCAAAACTCCACAAAATAGGGACAATGAGCAAAGCAGACTTTAAGACTTTCAAATCGTTAAGAAAATGGCACCTTTTAATAGTAATTGGATAAATCAACACACGTGTGCGCAAATGCGTCCACAGCTCGCAACACTGTAAATAACTAAAAGTGTAAAAATAGATAAAAAATGTTAATATTTATTAAAAGCTTCTTACGCTTTTTAAGGTCATTTTATAAATATTTTCCAGTCCTAAAAATTATAAATATTTCGATAAATACCAACTCAATGTAACATCAATAGAAAAGGAGGATAAAATAGCAACTTTCATCTCTATACTTAAATTTTCTAATAAAACTGTGTTCATCTGAAGCGACCTGCCAGGTAAGTGTGTTTTTCTGTATCTGTTTGTACATAATTAGATAAATAATAGGAAATCATATTTGTTCATCGCCCTTGAGGTGATTTTTCACAAAAACGGCGCTATACAAATCATCCAATTATTATTATTATTATTGTGAATCGGTACACTTTTTAATAGCTGCAAATTCATTAAAGTTTGAGAAAAAATATATCCCTAAAACTTAATCTAACCTAACTTAATTAATCTTATTGTATATATATATTTTTTTTAATAAATAATTAGGTTGGACTAATTTAGGTTTTCGGACATTTGTTTTAATTATTTTTATTTCGTACTTTTAATGACTTTATATCAACATCTAAACACATAAATTAATTTTTAGCAATTCAATTTAATATATTGATTGACCGGTTTTGGAAGTACTCTTCCTTCGTCGTGACAATATTAAAACTAACACAATGATAAAAATAATGACAGACATACATTATAAATATATTAAATTGAAGCGGTTTAAAACGAATTTATTTGTTTATATTATAATTATTGAAAGCCAGAAAGTAAATGGTTTTTTCACGAAAATGACTTCACGGATATGAGCTGATTCATACGTGTATTAATTTATCATGAAACCCATTATAATAAAGAATCTATATGATCAAACAATAGAGTATTTGCACCACAGGAAGAAAAGTTATGGCTATTAGCTAGTAGTTAATTGTTTTAAAGACACATGTTATATATTGAAGTATATTGATATGTGATTGTTTTTCTACTTAATCTTCCGGTACACTCTCTTATCGAGGGTTGGCTATCATCATAGTAATTTTAACCCTCCCCTAAATGTCGCAACCATCAGCTGCAGCATCTTCCCCTACAACGACTTCCATCAATCTTCCGTGGAATAGTAATTGAAATATCTCAAACTTATATAATGATGTGACGAAATGAAGTTTACTTCACTGTCCACAAATCGGTGAAGATAATTTGCTTGCTGTGTTAAAATTTCTTTGCGAAAAATCATCGTTCAATTTTAACACAACCATGTTTTATTACAATTAGTCTTCCGTCAATTTAAACAAAAAAATTAACAGGGCTTTTAGGTTTTAGGGTGTTTCTTATCGCAAATTGCTCCCCCACCAATGATTTCTTCCCAAATAATAATTACTCGAGAAAAACAAAGAAACGGGGTGATTAAATAAACGTTCGTCGGCCATTTTTATTGACTGCCATCTGTCGCCCGCTGCTGATTCATTAACGTTTCGAAAAAATAAAAGAAATCAAAGGCACGTAAAGGGAGGAAATAAACACACTTAAGGGAGATTTAATAAAAATAATATACCTTAAACGAAATTTCATTTCTCTCGTTCTAATGAAATCTGGCTGTATAAATTCGGCCTAGACCATTGCTAAAGGATATAAGAGATTGGTCTGTCCACTTCTGAAAATGACCGGAAATTCCTTGAGACATTACTATATAATCATCTCATTGGTCATTGTCTGTTTTTTGTTGCTGAAAACATAGATATAAATAATCAGTTCTTCAAATAAAGTTTTTTTTTATTATTACCTTTCTTTGACATTACAACATGACCGCTGTATTTTTTTAAAATTAATTTCATTATCTACTATACCTTTTGTTAAACAATTGAAATAAAATAAATTCAGGTTGTGTAGTTGCATTTTATTTTCCTACCTTTTTCGTAGAAAGACAAACATTCCTGGATTACGAATAACCTAATATTATTTAAAATTCTCCTACTACCATCACAGAAAGCGGAAGATGTTTCTTATGTCGTGATTGAGAACTTAACCAAACGACGAATTGAACTCACAACCCCAGACGCCTCCATGGTCGAGGGGTAAGGCTCTCGACTACGTATCCGAAGATCGCGGGTTCAAATCCCGGCGTGAGCAAGTGATTTTTATTTAATTAATTTGTGCAGTTTCACAAATTTTAAAAATGATATGTAGTTTATTTGGGCACGTTCCAGAGTGGAAGATACTCTCATTATCGCCCTGGTGAAAGACCACCATTAAGAATTGAAACGTTGCCTTAAATGGCTTTTAGCCGTGTTTGGTGACCAGATCTGAATAGCCAGGTATTTCCCCACCTTCTTCTTCCGCTTCTCGTTCCCCTCCCCAATACCTTCAACCTCACAACATTCCCCAGTTGGGGATGTCATAGTCCCACTGGCTCCAGACGGTTGGGAACAGTTGGGACTATTGTGCGGTATTCATATAAAAAAATAATTTAAACAGACGCGATGCCAACTCAGCCACTAACCGGTCAATGATCGTATAACTTACTATGTATGTAACAGAAATCAGATTTGCATTAATGCGAGTGAGGATCTATTTTTTGTGAGATACATGTTATTCAAATGTTCATTAAAAAAACAAGGGTTCATACTAGGACGAAGCCAGTTAGTAACTGCCAGTACCTTATATTAATTGTAACTGGATTAACGTTATCTTCATCTGTGAATAAAATACGACAGCATTTTCAGACAACGTGATGTAAACTTGTATTTTTATTACATTAGCTCGCTAAATACTTAAAGACTTCTCTAGCCCGTTTTAATTCAACACACTCACTTTATTTAGTAGACGAAATGGCTGGCCGCCATCTTCTTTCTTTCGACTGTCAAACTGGATGCTAGTAATTAATTTCTTCGAAGCAGCGGGGGTCACGGGGCCAGAAGTATAACACATTTAAATTGAACGAGCCGAGTGTTAAGCGGCCGAGATGCATATGTGGGATGTGTATTAATTTGTGCATTAAAAAAAGTCACATTAAAAAATTATGACGCGCAATAAATTTCAATGGAGTCAGTAAGTTCCTACCGAAATAATAGTCTGATGTTTTGATACCAAGTGTAAATATGAAATGAGATATGTATTTTTGTTCTAGGGTTTAATGAAAATAGCGGTGACAAGTGACTTTTTTCGATATGCAGTTATAATTATTATTTTGTAAATCATTTTTTTTAACACCGATTAAACAAAAAATAATAAAAAAAATTATTAAAAAAAAAGAAATAATATTCCCGACAAACTGATTTTTAGTAAATCTCAACGGCTGCTTTTACATTGAATAACTTAGTTTATAGTTAAGGTTAATTAAAAAGTGCATACAATATAAGTGCATATATATATTACCTACCCCCATATACGTAATTCGATGGTATCTGGGAATAATTAATAAATTATTTAAAAATTACTTTGTAATCACCACTTCATTAATATATAGATACCAACGTGTTCGAAAGCGAAGCTTTCCTCATCAGGAATATACAGAATACTAAAAAATAATATATACAAATATATAGACTTAACAATATAAATGATAAACATAGAACAACAAAATTTTAATTGAAAATATTATAAAACATTGAATAACAAATTTGTATTAGAAATTTAAAAAAAATATATTTTTTTAATATTAACACGGAAATAAATTCAAGAGATAACTATTTTTAAAAAAAAATTGATCGTTAATTATATTTAATTAACTATTAAAACTTTTTTGGAAACCAATCATTCTTTTGATAAAAATATCGGTTTAAAAATTTTACGTACAAATAAAACCGGCTTACAATTAGACAAATTTGGAATTAAAAAAGTGTTAATAGTTAATTAAACGTAATTCTATTTTTTTTTTATTTCTAATATAATTTTTTTTCAGTGGTTTATAATACTTTTTTTATTAATATTTTTGATTAATTATTACCTACTATGATCAATTTTTGTTTATGTTTATAATTTTTCTATTCTTACATTATCGTGTTCTATGTTTACCATTTGTCTATACTTGATATTATTATTTTTTTAGTATTCTGTATACTACTGATTAGAAAAGTTTCACTTTCGAATCATGTTGATAAGTATATATTAATAAAGTGGTGATTACAAAGTAATTTTTAATTCATTCAGCATATTAATTTGTTAATATCTTTTGTCATCTTTCGACTAAACTAACGGTTATGATTGTTCACATACAATGACACGATCGTGGTATTTAGGGTGCTGACAAATTAAATACAGATATTAGGATTCTATCAATAGAAAATAAATAAATCAGGAACTGTATTTTTACACTTAAAAGAAAATAACCTTAAATGCAGTTATATTCCAAAACATCACAAATATAACACATTATAAATAGTACTCAAACGTGCAAAACAAAAATCAAACTTTTAGAACATCAACTAAGAACTAGGTCTAAAAAAGTAATTTTTTTTAAATTATATATAGTAATTTATTTAGCAGACATAAATATATAAATAGTTTGTATTATTACAGACAGTTTAATCCAAACTGTTTCTTTCAGCAAGCCAAGTCTTCAACATATTTAGTTTTACATTTGTACATTTTTGTAAATTTCTGCAGATACCATTTAAGTAATTGGGTTTCATTGTATCATAGGAGTAGACCAATGATCTTTGTCCGTATTTATTTACATGCTTAGGTACTATCAAGCCTTCATTAAACATAAAGCGAGTATAATAAGTATGTTCTAGCTTATTTATGTAATACATAGGAGTATTAATGGGCTGAAATATAATTATGTACCACAGAATTGCTGAAAGAATTTTCTGTCAAATGTCTAAATACCTGTCAAATTTAGATGTAATCATTGAATCATTTTGTAGAATAGTTTTTAGGAAATTCAATGTTGTAAATTTATTTTATTAACATATTAACCAATATGATGAACCTAACCTAACCTCACCTAACCTAACCCAACCTTATTTGTCTCATCACCCACTTTTGGGATATATATTTTTCATCCCCCCCCCCCCCCACTCTTCCAGACGCGTGTTATAATACCATTAATCCATTTATAAATCAATAGAATAATTGAACAGTTCATTTAGTTGCATGATTCTTTCAACGATGTACTTACGAAAAATTTGAAATTATATAGTGAAATTATAAAAATCAAAAAGACCCTCACCGCCCCCCCTATGGCCCTTCACCGCCCCCATTTGTCTGCCCTTGAGGCCACCACCACCACCTTGGATCTCTCCAACGCCCCTTAAGGGGGCGGAACCGCTTCCATTGGTAACCTGTGATCCGCATGAATATGTTTTTTAAGCCATACATTTTTTTATTGGGGATAATAACACAATATCTTATTCTATAGCAAAAAATTGTCATAATAAGAGAACTTCAGTTTTTTTTTTAAATCTATTTCAATTTTTTGGAACCACTTATTTGTCAGATACACAGTATAATATTATCAAACATTTTTATATAAATTTTATCAATATCTGATATACGAGTATTAAGCTCAAGATCGAGAAGACAAGTTAACAGTCTCAAACACGGATCGTTAAATATATACACACTCAAAAATGATCATTTAATTGTGCAGTTGTAAACAACCAGTGTTACAATAAAAAAAAATTCTTGGAGTTTTTTTATAATATTTTTTTTATTTATTGAACTTTTTTATTTGGTCAAATCTTTTTAGCTCTTTTTGAAAAATGTATTGTAGCTAGGCACTGTTTTATAATCACAATTTTATGTTAATATTTCCAATTGAAATATAATATTGTACAAGTTTTAAAAGTGATACAATTTTTGACCTGGACGCAAAAAGGTTGACTTAATTATTTTTTTAAAATTACCTTTAAGGCCCCTTTACCGTCAGATAGCCAGTATATTATTATAACGGATTATTTAAGTACACCAAGATATGTAGCTTCGGTTCGGTTGGCGGTTCGGTTGGCGGTTCGGTTGGCGGTTCGGTTGGCGGTTCGGTTGGCGGTTCGGTTGGCGGTTCGGTTGGCGGTTCGGTTGGCGGTTCGGTTGGCGGTTCGATTGGCGGTTCGGTTGACATTATATTGACCCTTTCTATGCATATTTCACTACAAAGTTGTGTAAAGTTTTGCATATTGCTTCGTGGCATTTTTTTCCATCTAACATTTGTTAACATATTATTTCTTATATTCCTAGAAGTCAAAAAACGATCTGACGTTTTCGACATGTTGCAGAAGTAAAATTTTTTTTTTTACATTTAATTAAGTCAAACATATATGTCTTTAAAATAGTGGGGAAGAGATTAGAATGGATAG
Organism: Halesus radiatus; assembly: GCA_022606495.2. Taxonomy (NCBI): domain Eukaryota; kingdom Metazoa; phylum Arthropoda; class Insecta; order Trichoptera; family Limnephilidae; genus Halesus; species Halesus radiatus. The sequence continues at coordinate 49,969 of JAHDVE020010924.1, forward strand.
AAAATGAGTGAAAATGAATCATTGAGCTAGTCGGATTTTTTTTGCTTTGAAATTATTAAAGGCAGCTCTTTTGACGTGAGAAATATTGTGGGATTTTTCTTCTCATCACTCAATTTCCGAATGTTATTTCGACTTAATATAATAAATAATTACTGATTTGAAAGAGCAAAAATGATGTTTTTGTTAATAGTGCCGCATTACCAAATAAGTTATATTTTCACGTACACATCATAGGTAGTATCGCTAGAATAGCTTCACATATTTAAAGGATTTTTTTTTCTCAAAAATTTTTAATAACTGCCTTTTACAATAAAATTAAAAAATAAGTTTTCCTAATAGTATAGGAATGTGACTTTAAATATTTTTCGCGGTGAGAATTTTTTTTTCTTTAGTTGCCTTAAGCGCGTGTGACTAATGAGAAGCGAAACTATTTTAAACATAATATCAATCATTTTCCAATTTTTTTTTGTCGTATACGAATATATTTAAGGCTCAAAATCCCTTAAGAACATGACCATTTTGAATCACCTCCATAGTGCGGGTAGGCGTCTAATGGAATATTGTGGCTGCTCAGGTTAACCGTCGTATAAGTTATGTGAGATGATATTGTTAAGGACCTTATAGGTAAGAAATTTTGTATGGAAAACAAGTGTAGTGTATAGAATTCAGTATTCGGTAGTCGGTGCGTTCAGTTGACGGTTCTATCGATAAGTCAGTCCTTTGCAGTATTGGTACGTCGGCACGGCTCTGTAACTGGTTGGGTCGCCGCTCGGTTCGGTTGATCCGGTTGCCCGCCCCTGCCGTGCGTGCCGCTCGGTCCCCGACCAGGCAAGGGGGGCAAGGCGGGTAATGGGGTAATTCGACCCGAGAATGTCTTTATCCCGCCGTATAAATAAAGGCGAACGACTTTTTGTGACTGTGACTAAATTGGTTATTTGTTTTTAATGGCGCGGGCACCCGAACATACGCGGCCGATGTTTGACAACCGAAATCGTAGGATTGAAGTGTGTGGTGGTTTATTACTAACGTTTTATTGCGACTTTAGTGCGAAGCTTGATGGAGCGTGCAATCCACAAGGGTATGTTTCTCGTTCGCCGCTTGAAAGCGCGGAGTGTGTTTTACAATTTAGCAACAAACCCATCATAATATTGTATAACAGTAACTATAATAAGTAGTTTTGATGTAGAGGATTTTGCCCTTCAGAGGTGACGGGTACAACAAATGCTTTTGATCACCCCCCCAATAGAAATATTTGGCGTGACTAATACGAAACGTTCTTAATTGTTAAAATTTTTCTATCAGTTAACTCTAGTATCATTAGTATAGTATCATAGAATTTACACAGATTTTTTGACTGGAAGTCGGCGCAATTTTTTTAAATGTACGATCAAAAAAATTTTCGTAATGAGCTACGGTGCTGTTAATTTTTTAAGTTTCGTATTACTCGCCGGTTAAATTCTTTTCGTCTATTTATTTTCTTCTAACATGATTTGATTTGTATGGTATAGGTTTTGATCGGATTTGCTTAAAAAGCAAACGGAAAGGCGGCTGTCCATCAAGCGTCGAATATATCCGGCAATTACTGATTCGTACAAAAAGCTTACCGGAAGTTGTGATAAAAGCAGTAGGACTAGTAAAATTAACGAGCAATCAATAAAGGCCGATAACCGTTCTGAATATAGCCCCAGGGGCTACAAAGCTTAACCTTCCAAACAATAAAATAGCCTTCAGAACGGCAACTTCGGTACAGCAATAAAGGGAAAACTCCCTCTTGGGTCCATTCCAAGCGCCCGCCTCCGGCCCGGGGCTATCGACGTTTCACTTGGAATGCAACTGTAAAAGTCCTCACATCATCGAATAAGAGTTTGGGTGACTCCCCTCGCGAGCTTTGCGCTGAACGGTTAAAGGCTGCTACTCAATTTGTATTGCAAGGAAATACTATATTTTCATCACTTTTATTTCAAGTGTTTCGGGTAGCGTCCAACCTATTTTTTAAATATGAAAACATACAAAATGCACGCAGCGGTCTGATTTCAATGGATTTTCTTTTCTGGTAGCTTTTCAGACACCATTAAAGAATCAGTTTTTTTATTGAAATGCGCTGTTTTGAAAAACTCTGTCATTTGTATACCTTTCATATAAACTCGTTATTTCTAATACTCTTATACTATTTTAATATTCTGTGTCGCCTTCCGAAGGCATTATCAAACTGCTTGGTAATGCTTTCGGAAGGTGAAACAGCCGTCACGCGTAATAATAATTACCTAGCAGAATATTTTTTTATAAATAAACCGATTTTTAAATTGACTAATAATAATATGAAAATGGAGGAACACAATAAACAAAAATAATTTTTCATTCAGAGAGAAAAATTATCCTTGTGCATCTTTGAATGAGATTGACAAACTTAGTAAAATTAATTGGTTTATGAATTCATGCATGATTTAAAAAAAAATGTTTCCACTTAAGCTGAGTTTGTACGTGATGAAATAAGTAATAATTATAATAATTTATAGGTATACATTATATTTTACAAGGAATGTATAAGTATAGCACAAACAGTGTAAGAATAATGTGGTGAGGTTTTTCCAGGTCTTGGCGGAGGATGCGTCTGCCCACCAATTTCGTCCGTCTCTCCTGGACACATCAACCCTGAAATTTCTACCCACTCCTCATACCTATTTCGTTCCCAGAACTTCCTCTCCTAAAAAGACCCCCCACACAGCAAGGTTACATAGGCCCCGAGTAAAATTATTTTTCATTGGGTCACCTGTGTGAAGATATACTAGACATTTAGTGCATTTTTTTGCACTAAATATCTAGTTGTCTTTGGATTGTTTTCACAATTTCCACAAGTTGATTATCACTCAGTTCCCTCGGCCATGTTTTTAAGTTAGCTTTATAAATATTCTTTTCCGTTATTTTTGTATATTGACATGGTAAGACATTATTTTGTTTCCGAGAATGAAATTGAATATTTCTCTGTCCAAAAGATGACTAACCTCCTTCTATGCGAAAGCTGTGCAGGGACACTTGAGGTTTTAGAGTCCTTTAAAAATTATAGATTCGTTTAATTAAAAAATTAAAGTCCTTGACGTGCACCCTGAAGGAGTAACCATAAGTTACTTATGCCGGGGTGGGAAAGTGGCGGGTAACCTCAACTGTCCAAAAGATGTATTCAATTTGGGAATAACTAGTTTGTTTTGGATTATTGCCCTAGTTGAGTACTTATCTTGGCCAGTAGACAATTTTAAAAGATACTTAAACTCACTTACGTAAAAAAAAACTCATTTCGAAATGATATCATAGTCCATCCTTTGAGATGGTCCGGTACTGTGTAGGGAACCTGCTTGAACAGCGCGGGTATAAACTGTGCGCCTAAAGTTCAGACTAGCGGAAGTCAATGCATCGTTTATTTGAAGGCATTATCTAATATCACTAGAACATTGCACTAAGGAAATTTTGTCAATTTAGAAACTATATAAAATCGCACTAAAAATATTAGTTGGTGCCACCGGAATTTTAACGTAGAGACCTTTCTTAAAAAAAGTACTATTACTGTCACGGCCGTTCTTCCCAACTTTTCGAATGATCAATCTGAGACACCGATCAGTCATGTGTTTTGCTGAGTATTCGCTCTGTTTACCTGTTTCCAAGCACTTTTTTAATCCTAAATTATCTATGAAGGTGCCCGCCCACTATCATGGAAAATAAAATAATACCCGCCCACTTTCATTTTAATATTTGACGTTTCTCTTTCGCAAAAAACAAGTAAAAACGTAGCTTATTAGAAGTAAAATATGTTAAGTTCTCTTCATTTTTATTTAAAATATACAAAAAACATATTTTGACATTCGAAAATGGAAACAAATCTTTGTCATTAAATATTCATATCACTAGAAAATACATCGAGATCCAATAATGACGTTTGACATTTCACTGATATTTCCTAAATCCTAAATTGATCGTAAATTGGATCGAGAATTTCGTTGGGAAGGGCGTAATTGTGCATTTGAACAGTGTTACGACAAAATTTCCGCTCAACAGTTGCTCAGTAGGGTTGGGAAGAACGGCCGTTAATGCCTCTTAAACTAGCTAATATTTTGAATACGTTTTAAGTCCTCACGTCAGATATATTTTGGTCGGGTACAACGGCTCTGACGTCATTATTAAAATTTTTGCTCAAATAATAAACCTTCTAGCTAATAGAACTATTTATCAAACTATTGTCTTTTTTTTATTGTATTAATCCTGCCAATAAGCATTCAATTGATATGCTTGGTATAACCTTAAGAGGAACGGCTGGGCTGCCTGTTTCATACATAACTTAATTTTAGATTTGAGGTCAAAATACAGATCCAAACTGAATGACATATTTTTTTAATTATAGATTTATTAAATATCTAGTATGGATAAGAAGTATTTTAATTATTTTTGTTTAAAATTATGAAATAAGGAAATGTTTTTTTTTACGTGGTGCAGAGTACGCCAATCCAAGAGAACCATCATTACTGCTATGGCTACATCGATGTAGAGTCCCTCGATGGCTCTTTGGAAACGGAAAGCCATCAAATATCCACCATAAACTTGTTAATTTTTTTTTCTTTCTTAGTGAATGAACTTATTTTGCATATTTTACTGAGTAATCTTTTTCTATGTTTTTCTTATTTTTTATATTACGTACCTATTGTTATTTTTTTGTTTGTATTATTATCACATGCAATGTATTGCATTGCACTACCCCTGCATACGTTCTGGGATAAAGAACTTTTATTATTATTATTATCATCATTTTTATTATATCACTTTTAAAAACTGTGTCGATTGAGCAAAATACCTTAGAAACGTACGGTTCGTTTGACAGATTCACCTATCTTAACAAACGGATTGCTATCTTTGGAGCACAGACGTCAAGTGAGAATGCTGTTCTTGTACTACCGGTATTTCAATGGAAGAAGTTCCGAGGAACCAGCGTCATTGATACCAGTGCACGGTGAAGAAATCCTCCAAAGGTGTGTACAACATTTTTACATGGTTAACAATTGTCACACGAAAAGGGGTCGCTTCTACGACTCGTTCTTTACCTCAATAACTCGGCTGTGAAATGTTTGTCCGGCCTCCGTTATCTTCCTCCTACAACACGGGTCTCTTCACGACCCAGGGTCACGCATTTTAATCTTCCAAAAAATCCTCCACAGAGCATCCCCAAAGATAAGATAGGCTTTGAGGAAAATCATTTCTCTCAGAGCCTCCAGTATAGAGTTATGGTTAAAAAAAAATTATTAAATTGCAGATTTAAATGCTGCGCAACATTTTTGGTGATGTATTCTTTTTATAGGGAAGGGTAACAAATTGAATTTTTTTTTTAAATAATTACAAAAAAAAACAGTTTAAGGAACTACTATTGATAAAGGCGTGATGATCATATTACCAATGAAAGCCACCGCACTTGCCAAAGATAAAGGTGAGTTAGACACTGAGGGCTTCTCATAACGGCAGCCAGAATTGCGGGAGCTGGGCATTAGTGCCTCCCCTCCACCCCAATTTTCCCAACATACCCCCCCAATTCCCCCACTCTCCCACCCTCTGCGCAGCAGCAGCATCCCATCACCCCCATCGCATCATTCCGCAGTTTGAAAGATTTATAAGAAACGAGTGCACTGGTATTAGGGGTGGCCATAAGAAAAGTGTGCTGCCGCAGAGAAACATTACACTTAATTTAAAACGTTTTGAATCTTTCCCAGGTGCGCATTTTTTTTTCTCTTTGCTTATGAAGATATTTAGAATTCGGTACGAAGAGTCGGGGGAGCCTTTTAAAACTTTTAAAAATACGACTGGTCTATTCTGTATTCAACCATTCAGGGGTTTCGTTATATGCTATGCCTAGTTCAAAGCTAAAAACACGCTGTACACGGCTGTTATAAAAGATGTTTTATCGACAACGACCGAAAGAAACGCTTATGGGTTGGGAGGGGGGGGGGGCAACAGATAATAATATAAATAACTTTGTTTTAAATGTGAATACCGCACAAGCGTTCCAACTGCTCCCAATCGGCTGGAGCCGGTGAGACTATAGCGTTCCCAATCGGGGTATGTTGTACGTTATGAGACTGAAAGTAGAGGGGAGGGACAGGAGATGGAATAGAGGAAGATAGAAAAATTCTTGACTATTCAGATCTGGTCACCAAACACGGCTAAAGCCATTTCAAGCAACATGTCGATTCTAAATGGTGGTTATTCACCAGGGCGATAATGAGAGAATCTTCCACTTTGGAACGTGCCGCAAATATATTACATATTATTTTTTATTAATTAATAGCGAAAGAACGTAAATTAATTTACGCGCGCCAGATTCATAGTCACCCCTCCATCACGGATGCCGTTCAAGGTTCAAACATAAGCTCATTTTTGCGTGAAAATCACTCTGGGATCCCGGATCCAATGACACTATGGCACTCGCTTTGGAAAGCAAATGGAACGGGAAACGGGAGAGGGGAGAAAAGGGATGGGAAGTTGTTAACTTGCTATACAGAACTAATTTCAGTAGCCTATTTTATTCAAGAACAAAGCCATATGAATTAGCAAAGTTTGTTTTTGAAATCATTTTTTTTTCTCACGCGGGTAAAGCAAGACGATTATCTATTTGTAGATATATTAATTCCCAATATTTGAGATAGTTTTATTTCCGTGACTCTTAGCATAGAGCTAAGGATCTGACCGCTCAGCACGACGGTCCTGAAATAATTGATTCCATTTAAAACACACTGAATGATTTTAAATTACGTATAGCTTACCGACGCTAAAATCGTAACATAATTTTCTGATAAAATACCCTACTCAGTACTTAATGCGAACATATACAGAGAATATGATATCAAAATAAATAAAGCGAGACATTTATGAGCACAGAAATGGGCTTCAGTAAGGTTACCTTACGTAAAGTACACGAAACTTCAATCAACTCTAATCTGCGGTTGAATAACTCGAATCATGTTTTCGGGAGGAGTTAGTTTAGCCAATGTAATATTTCATGTTATTTTCAGTGGTTATTTACTATACAGCATATACCCACGATGTATCAAATTATTATTTTCGTCTAAAGTTCGGAGAAATTCGATTCCTTGAGACTGAATGACCTTGGAGCATTATTAAGGCATGGAAAGCAAATAATTATATCAGTTGTAAAGCGTGTTTCCTTTGTTTTGGAATATTAAATTACTTCTTTCACAGGTTAATTAGTTTGTACAAAGGAAACGCGTATATTCTTAATTAATGGGGTATTTTAGTTTCCACGAGAATGTATTGTTTATCTCATTCTAAAAAACTCTCCTTTCCATTTCAAACGAGGCCCTTTGTACGGAATGTCGGTTTAATCATATCTAAACAATATGATAAGTGGTTGCGGTATAAAATTAGTATTTGTTTCATTTTAAACTAGGAATATGAATAAAGTTCAAACGGGTAAAGGGGTAATTTTTATCACGTTCGCGTGATATTGTATTATGTTGAAAGTTTTGCTCGCGGTGATTTTTTCCGAGTAACTGTTTTTCTTTAGTGGGACTTAAATACTTCATGAAATTAAAACATTAATTTCATGGCTATGAAAACAAATGCATTTTTTTCGTTGATTTATCAACGTGTTGGGTGTTTATTGTTTTGGAACATTCACAGAGCAATAACTCGATAATATTTATAAAAGTATCCATTTATAAAATGTTCACAGGATGCATAGTGTTTGATTTAGTTATTACTTGGTAGAGATGCTAGATAATAAAAAGGAACAAGGGAAATAGAACATAAAGAATACAGAAAAATAAGAAAAAATAAAAAATAATGCGTCTTATAACATATTTATTATGTTCAAGTTTTATCTGTAGAACTCCATTTTTATTTTTAAAAAATTTTAATTTTACAATAACTATTATTATTCAATTAAAAAAACACTATTAAATTATAGTAACCATTAAAATTACCGACAATTTAACCAAAAATTAACAAAATCAAAAATTTAAAAAAAAAGGTAATAATAATGGAAACATTTTATGAGTTTCAATATGAGTACTTACATAGAAAAAGATATAGACGTATGTGAGTAGCTTGTCCGTAGTTTTATATTGCCTTCGAAAGGCGAAACAGCTGTCACGTGTAATAATAATTATCTAGCAGAACTGTTTTTATAAATAAACCGTTTTTTAAATTGCAAAATAAGTTACTTTTTAATCCTTAAATAAATATTTCTAATAACGCACAATATCACCAAATTAGAGATGTCATAGTCATAGAATCATTAACCACCTAATTGACAGCCCTGCTATCGTCGCCACTATTAAATTACACCTACCGACGTGGAACACAAGACAAATTATAACATTTCTCTGCAACACGTACACAACCAACTATCAGTCACACTCGCTAACCAATATAAACATGATCTGGGCAACAAGTTTGGAAGTATTGTTGATATATTTGCTGACGCCATTTATAAAGTTAAGCGTCATCTATATCAGCAGTTTGATGAATCCATTAATTAAATATTGTAGCCTGTATAATGTTGTATTAAAGATTTGTGTTGTAATATTGATTTAGTTTTCTATTTTATGTTGCTGTTTAACGTTTAAAAAAAAAAGTTCGTTACTTTGTTGTTTTTATTTTTTTTTATAGCTCGTTAGTTCTAAAAATTCACGTAAAATCCCAGAATGGCATTATAATAAAATAAATAAATACTCACTGTATCTAAGCAGTTTGATAGTTAAATTATAAAACTGAACAGTTAAACTCTAAAGCTGATTGTCGATAATTGATCTGCAAATGTTCAATAAGAGAAGTTTTCAATGAAAGAGTGCTGAAATTCGCGTGAAGCCAGTGATACTAGTAGTAGGTAGGTACTCTTGTTTTATAAAGAAATAGTGGAGTTGATAATCAAAGAGTTTCGACTTTCACTTTAGAGAATTTCCCCAATCCTTCCTGTTTATTTCTTGTAGATTTTTCTTGCAAAGTGTCATTGTTTATCTTACGGCCGGGCGTCCTGTGCCCGATCCGTTACTGGGACCATCTGGGACCTCCGGGAGCGGGGGAAATCGGAAAACTAAGGGTCCGTAGTGCCCTGCAGACGGAACAGCTGTTACCCGTATAAATAAATAATTCCGAAATACATTCTCACTCGGAATATCTAGCGGAACGGAAAAGGTCCTCTTATCCGACACTTTGGTCCGGCTCTAAAGCGATATACGCTGCGATACTTGTACGTATTATGGCCAATAAATAAAATAAATTGTTTTTATTCCTTCAACGTTGGTTTTACCGGAGTCAACGTTTTATTTGTGACATGTTTAATTCGTAATTTGATATTTTCTAGGAACAAGTTATTATGTTCATTGAACATTATATAATGTATTAAATAATCACCCACACGAACAGGCAAATCATCCATAAAACCGTACGTTTAAATGTATTTGTGTCCACTTATAGTGGTTCAAATTATCTTGTAACTGATACTCACAGAATAAAGAATATTAATTATCACAATTGTTTTCTAAGTAAATCGGTTAACATAGAAAATATTAACAAATCATTTCAGCCACCCCAAAAAATATAAGATGGGGTTAATAAAAGTCGTCTCAATATGGCCTAAGCACATCTAATTTTAAAAATTAAATTAAGGCTTGCCGCAATATCTCTTTTGGAAAAAATATTACGTTTTTATTTGTTCAAGTAGTGCACTAAGTTTTTTTTTGATACAATTCAAGAATCCACATTATTATCGCTAGGTATTTGAAGATGTTAAATAATGAAGGTATTATTTGTTGTTTCGGTGCAGCTGTTCACAGAGGGTATTCAATAACCAGAGAGTCTTGGGGGCAGTTAGTACAAAGGTAACGTTATCGCCTGGAGGCGCGCAAGTTCGGGTTTAATCATAAATTTACAAAATCTAATACAACGTGCAAATGAACAACGACTTATAGAGGAATATTATTAAAGTTGCATGCTCAGCGTTCAAAAACAAATAATTCACCTTTTAATTGCTGTTTAACAACTATTGGAAAGTAAGCAAAGCAAGAGCAGTCGTTTTCTTGATTATTTTAAATTCTTTTTAAATATCCAGAACTCTACTTAAGCAAAAAGAATT
>JAHDVE020010925.1:0-65110 GCA_022606495.2 Halesus radiatus
TTTTTTCAGTTTGAAAATGGCCTTAAACGCCGAAACAGCTGTCACAATAATAACAACTAAATATACTTGCAGAACTTGATAATAACATTATTAAATTTGATTTACATTACATTTAAAAAAAAATTGTTATTTATAAAAATAAAATAAATTCGCTTAGTATAACCACACTTTAATTGAGTATTTTCTTCCTTGATTCGGAATCACCATGGATAAATGCATACTTATTCCTGTATATGTGGTATATAAATATATATATATATATAGATATACATATGTATATATATATATATGTATGTTATGGTTGAGATTTTCACGGGTGTAAGATGTAGAATAATTTTCTCGGTTTACCTGCGTAATGTAGTCCTTAGAAGGAGTTTTTAACTCCTGACGTTTCGGACAAATCACATTGTCCATCTTCAGAGGCCTTATGTCTTGAGTTTTGTTTTGAACTGATCGCTTGACGTCATCGTCAGTTGTCGTCAGGAGTTAAAAAGTCCTTCTAAGGACTACATTACGCGGGTAAACCGAGAAAATTATTCTACATATATATATATATATATATATATATATATAGTAGTATATATTTATCCCTGAAGAACGGAATGGTGATACCGAAACTGGTAGTTAAAATACTCAATTAAAGTGGTGTTATCCTAAGTGATTTTTTTATTATTAATATTGTTTCAATATTTAAAACCTAGCGAGTTTGATATCAACCGCATCCAAAACATTACATTTTTGAAAAATCTAGACGAGAAATATTTTATTGAAATAATAAAATTACGCGTGGATTTTTTAAAGCTTTGACTAACTTTCGTTGCGACTACCATGGCCACGTTCCTAATTTGGTAGTCGCTAGAGACAAAAAACATGTAACATTTAAAGAAGGGTAGTGAATAAAGAAAACCTGTTAAAAGCTAGCATAGTTGATTAAAAGAATTGGAAGTGCAGCATTGATTCTTTTATGTGTTTTACGCACAAACGCATTTGTTTGTAAACATTTACGACCTGGCTGAGTTCGCCCGGTTACCGGGTTCACACACACAACAGTCACGATATCACTAACTGCATAAGATGAACGGTCGCTTACTGAAAACACATGGCCGCTGTCGATGCATATCGCGCATATGGATCAGCTCGTGAACCAAATAATATGCATGCTGGGATTGTGACTGCTTTGTCTACCATGAAACTGCCTTATTGTTTTACAAGTACGTAAGAACGCGGCGTTCAATATGTTTTTAAATGTATCTCCTAGTGTTATTATGCTAGACTCCATCTGCCACGTCTTCTGTTTTTGTGCCACCCCGCGTGGAATCTTACAGTATTATGCTGCTAATCTGCAACATCTTCTATTTTTGCGCCACTCTGTGTAAAAGGGTATATTATAATATTATGACTCAGTCTGCAACATCTTCTATTTTTGCGCCACTCTGTGTAATAGGGTATATTATAATATTATGACTCAGTCTGCAACATCTTCTATTTTTGCGCCACTCTGTGTAAAAGGGTATATTATAATATTATAACTCAGTCTGCAACATCTTCTATTTTTGCGCCACTCTGTGTAAAAGGGTATATTATAATATTATGACTCAGTCTGCAACATTTTCTATTTTTGCGCCACTCTGTGTAAAAGGGTATATTATAATATTATGACTCAGTCTGCAACATCTTCTATTTTTGCGCCACTCTGTGTAAAAGGGTATATTATAATATTATAACTCAGTCTGCAACATCTTCTATTTTTGCGCCACTCTGTGTAAAAGGGTATATTATAATATTATGACTCAGTCTGCAACATTTTCTATTTTTGCGCCACTCTGTGTAAAAGGGTATTTTACTGTATTATTACGTTAGATTCAATTTGTCACGTTCTGTTTTTGCGTCAAAAGGTTTTTTTTAATTATCCTGGGGTTTTGCAGTTTTTGGTAATTAATTAGACGAAACTGGCATTTAAATTTGGATTTTGTTATCAAAGTGTCCATTCAATACGAAGTTTTCAATGTTATCTAAGTTTTTAGGACTAACAAAAAATATATTGCTCGGTGTATGGTAAATGAGTGTAAAATATTGTTTGTATTCCAAACGTTCCATCGCCCTTGAAGTTCACAAAAATATAATTTTACGGGTGCATCAGGATGTATTCGATAAAATTTGACCAGCGATTCCTGAGTTTATTGGAAAATTAAAAAAAAATCACTCACTATTCAAGACTAAAACGCCATCTATATTTTTTACTCCAAATAAGCTAAATCACTTGTTAAAGTTTGTCGGGTATATCCCGATCACCCTGTATATGATAAAATGATAAGAAGAATGCCTTTTTTGTCATTCAAATGTCAATGATATCAAGTATTATCATAACGATGTTGAAATCTGTTTTGATTCTGACCAAAAATACCCGTGGCGTAACGTATCAATGTTGGTAATCGTTTGTTTTCAAAGTCATTTGAGCAAAAAACCGCCTTTTCCTATTTTGTTATGGCCCGCCGCTATGTCTGGGTCTTTGACTAGTTTAGCTGGCTTATTTTTCTATTTTTTACGAATGAATATTTCTTAAAATGCTAATTTTTGTTATTATTTAATTTTCTACGGTTATTATATTGAAGCGTGACTTGAGAAAAAAATAACTAGCCAAATTACCAAAGACTAGTCTAGGCACTCACAAGTTTAAAATAATAGCCTTGGGCGACTTGTGAAAAAAGGTAAGTAAACAGAAATGCATAAAAAAAAACAAATCGTTATATTATATAAATAATCTACTTGTTATAACCTTATGTGTAGAAAAGTGCAGTTGGAGTTTTTAATCCAAGAAAACTTTTAATCCTTCATTTTTCTTCACAATTCGAATTTTGAGCTTTTATTGGGGTTGATTCCAATCTTCCGCTTTATTGGTTTTCTTGACAATTGTCAACCTTTCCATTTGTCAAAAACAAACCACTGATCCAAAATGGCTGATAATGCTAACATATGATAAACATATGTGTACCAACATAACCAAAAAAATCGATAATCGAATGTACACAGCCCGCGAAAATTCAAAATTCACCTTTTCTTTTGAACACACCTCGTATATATTATATATTTTAAAATCTGTAAGTATCCATATCTATCCGTTTTATTTCACAAACACACAACAATTAATAATAAATTAGTTTTTTAGTAAAATTTCTAAAGTGGAAGATACTCGTATAAGTATCGCCCTGGTGAAAGACCACCATTCAGAATTGAAACGTTGCTTGAATTGACTTTAGCTGGGTTTGGGGACCAGATCTGATTAGCCTGGTACTTTTCCACCTTCCTCTCCCACTTCCCCCCCCTCCTAGGTACCTTTTTTATTTTTTTATTTACTTATGGAGAAAATACAGATACAGACAGTAGTAATATCGAAACAATACAGTAATATTTGGAAAACTCGCCTGTCTCCTAACATATTTCTCACTGATTAATATGATAAAGATAAACAAACAAATAAACATTAAAAATAATATTTAGACAAGTTAATGAATTTAAGATTGTGTTACGTAGAAACAAACAAAAATATTAAGTTACCTTCAGCCTCACAACCTACCCAAATTGGGGATACCATATTCTCACTGGCTCCATACGGTTGGGAGCAGTTGGGACTCTTGCGCGGTATTCACATTTAAAAAAATCTGCATAACAATTTTTTTCCAGCATTTTTCAATCATGGCTGCCTCGACATTGAGTAATGGAGTTGTTTTCATCATGTTTTTTTAAATGGTAATTAATACTTTTTTTACTATGCTTCTATAGTTGTCTCAAATTTGAAGTAGGTAACTACCATTACTTATCAATGTGTTTCTACATCTGGTCAACAGAAATGCTAAATTAGTCCATTTATGCAGCGTGGGAAATAATTTCTAAACATCGTACAAGCAGCTATTTTTAAAAACCCAAGAGGAATATACAAGCCTAAAATATTACCACAAGCCTTGTGTCTTATGACACCACGAATATAGGTAATATGAATAAAAATCGCTTGGCAAGCGAAGTATAAAAAAATTTGATGTAAGCGCGGTAAAAGTGGTTTTTATTTATTTTGCGAATAATTTTATAAGAAAAAAAAACTTAATCAATAGAAACAGTCACGAGTAATCTTAACTATAAATATATTTTTAAACTTGTTTCTTATATGCGTTCATAATTTAGTAATTAACAAAATAATTTATATTTTTTATGACGAAATCAACAATTTTATTTTAATTCTAACTAAGCTGAACTATAGGAAAATCTTCAATATGCCCGAAGCATCTTTTTTGGTTTTCATAATGTAAACCGATTCCCAGTAAAGATTAATCGGAACAGTGATGTCACTTGATGGTTTGATATTTTAATGAAAACATTTTTAATGCGTTTAACCGTTTAATCATTTTAAGTGCGTTTTAAACATTTCGGTCGCCTCTTTAAAATATACTTGAGGAATGTGACTAGTTAGGTGGAATAAGAAGTCCGGGACGTCTCATGACACAACTGACGATTAAAATTATTAAAAAAAATAATTAAAAATAACTTTATAATCACCACTTTATTAATATATACATATTAACATGGTTCGAAAGCGATGCTTTCCTCATCGGGAATAAACAGAATACAGAGTAATTTTTTATTCATTTATTAATTTTTTATTCATTTATTAACGCCACAAAGTGAATACCAATATTTTGAAGAAATTATAAAATTATTTAAATAAGACATCATCCCCACCCTCAGATCAGTGTTTTGTTTTGTAGCCTCAAACATACAGCCTCCCCAGGCTTACCGCTCGCACCGGGATAGGAGTACTCCTGGCTGGGGTGGTTTAATCGCAATAATACGTATATTTAAAAAATAAAAAGACAAATTATACATATTTATGTGCCCATTTGTGTGATGAATCAATGACAGGTGGTTATGATATTTTTTGACTGAAATTATTTTCTTTACATTCAATATATTTATGTAATCTGTTGTTTTTGATTTGTTTTGTAACCGATAATGATGTGGTAACACCATACTGTCGTCAAATTATAAGTCTCTGTTATTATTAAGAGGTGTGTGAGGCTCAAATTACGATAAAACGGAAAAAATAATAATAACTTGTATCGTGAAATATACATCTATGTAGTTTATCACGAAATTAATAAGCCTGCTCTTATATTTTTAAATAATATATGCCGGAGATAAGGTTATATTAGTTTGGGATGTGGTGAAACGCCCCACATTCGAGTAATTAACCCATATTCAACCATGGAAGTTATGTACCTCGGAAGTACAGTATACCTCATTATTTTTCAACGTCATGTGAGTAGTATAAGGAAAAAATATTTCTCCCGCACGGATTTGCCCTTCACATTTTAACACTTAAAGATGGTGGATAAAGAATACACGACACGAAAGATAACAACAGATAACGAAAGGTAACGAAAGCTAGCGAAAGGTAACGAAAAATAACGAAACGTAACGAAAGATAGAAATACATGATTAAGAAAAGGACGCACAAATAGTGTCATAATAATATATATATAATATTTTAACGCTAAGGAGCAATTCAGGAGCGTTCCAGGAAGTTGTTGCTAAAACCCATGTCTTCAAAAATTCATAATTATAAATGGATAATAGAGTTGCTAACCTATTTTTCATAGCTATCACATTAGCACCTAAATTCAATTATGTAATCGCTAGTGCCCATTTTCTGGATGTACTGTTATATAAGTATACCACAAGGTCGAACCTCACACCCCGCGATATTTGTAAATACACAATTGTGTTTTTTTTTTTGTAAATTTATTTACTGTCCAACACCTTCGCTAGAAGGACAAAAACCCCAACCCACAAACATTCCATAATTAAATACGTCTTTTGGCCATAAAAAACCTTAAATTCCATGCTTCCAAATTATATAATGCCCTACCGACAAGTTTAAAAAACAATATCAAAATATGGCTGCATAAACAGGAAAATGAGGAAATTATAAAAAAAATATATTAAGATAACATAACGTCGCCCACAACACAAACAGGCGTATCTCATATTTACCATATTTCCAGGAGAGCCAAAAACTTTTTGTTTGAGGATTCTTATACTCGTACATGTTATTACATGTTTCGCTAGTGGGGTTTTAATTAAGCATTTTTCTTTACCCCATTAGTGAAACATGTAATAGCATGTATAAGAATCCGGGAAAAAAACAATTTTTTGATTCCTGGAAAGCTGCCAAATATGAGGTGCGCCTGTTTGTGATGTGGGCGACGATAAGTATAGCACCAACACAACAACCTACAGTCCGCTTCGCAATATGAATTCCTAGTGAAAGGACTGTGAATATAAAGAACCACTACATACTATACTTGTACTACCTTAATAATATAACATGGAATAGGAATCCCTAGTGAAGAGGACTGCGAATAGTGTGAATATAAAGAACCACTTTATACTATATTTGCACTAACTTAATAATGTAACACGGAATAGGAATCCCTAGTGAAGAGGACTGTGAATATAACAAACCACTATATACTATACTTGTACTACCTTAATAATATAAGGTGGAATAGAAATCCCCAGTGAAGAGGACTGTGAATATAAAGAACCACTTTATACTATATTTGTACTAACTTAATAATGTAACACGGAATAGGAATCCCTAGTGAAGTGGGCTGTGATTATAAATAACCACTTTATACTATACTTGTACTAACTTAATAATGTAACACGGAGTAGGAATCCCTAGTGAAGAGGACTGTGAATATAAAGAACCACTACATACTATATTTGTACTACCTTAATAATATAACATGGAATAGGAATCCCTAGTGAAGAGGACTGTGAATAGTGTGAATATAAAGAACCACTTTATACTATATTTGCACTAACTTAATAATGTAACACGGAATAGGAATCCCTAGTGAAGAGGACTGTGAATATAACGAACCACTATATACTATACTTGTACTACCTTAATAATATAAGGTGGAATAGGAATCCCTAGTGAAGAGGACTTTGAATATAAAGAACCACTTTATACTATATTTGTACTAACTTAATAATGTAACACGGAATAGGAATCCCTAGTGAAGTGGGCTGTGATTATAAATAACCACTTTATACTATACTTGTACTAACTTAATAACGTAACACGGAGTAGGAATCCCTAGTGAAGAGGACTGTGAATATAAAGAACCACTACATACTATACTTGTACTACCTTAATAATATAACATGGAATAGGAATCCCTAGTGAAGAGGACTGCGAATAGTGTGAATATAAAGAACCACTTTATACTATATTTGCACTAACTTAATAATGTAACACGGAATAGGAATCCCTAGTGAAGAGGACTGTGAATATAACAAACCACTATATACTATACTTGTACTACCTTAATAATATAAGGTGGAATAGAAATCCCCAGTGAAGAGGACTGTGAATATAAAGAACCACTTTATACTATATTTGTACTAACTTAATAATGTAACACGGAATAGGAATCCCTAGTGAAGTGGGCTGTGATTATAAATAACCACTTTATACTATACTTGTACTAACTTAATAATGTAACACGGAGTAGGAATCCCTAGTGAAGAGGACTGTGAATATAAAGAACCACTACATACTATATTTGTACTACCTTAATAATATAACATGGAATAGGAATCCCTAGTGAAGAGGACTGTGAATAGTGTGAATATAAAGAACCACTTTATACTATATTTGCACTAACTTAATAATGTAACACGGAATAGGAATCCCTAGTGAAGAGGACTGTGAATATAACGAACCACTATATACTATACTTGTACTACCTTAATAATATAAGGTGGAATAGGAATCCCTAGTGAAGAGGACTTTGAATATAAAGAACCACTTTATACTATATTTGTACTAACTTAATAATGTAACACGGAATAGGAATCCCTAGTGAAGTGGTCTGTGATTATAAATAACCACTTTATACTATACTTGTACTAACTTAATAACGTAACACGGAGTAGGAATCCCTAGTGAAGAGGACTGTGAATATAAAGAACCACTATATGCTATACTTGTACTAACTTAATAATGTAACACATGATAAATGTATCTTAAATTCATCATTAATAAGAAAAAAAAAAATCTTAATTTCGTCTTGCCTATTTCAATTTAAGTAGAGTGGTTAAGTATTTTATGGTAAACTTCTAATTTTAACGATAGTTTTCGTCTAGCTTTGTTAAGCGCCCTTGGGGCCATTAAATACGACGATACAAAGTTTTCTACTTCGCCTGCTTTCCGGTTTATTGGGTTTACAAATAATTATTCTATGTTAATTTACTGGTATGCAAAAATAATTGGAATGTCGCAAATTATGCTGTCATGTTGCAAAAACATTCAATTACGAAACACCTGAAACATGTTCCCATAATTAAAATAAGCGGTTTCTGACATGTGGGTAACGTAGTAAATAACTGGCAATAAAACCAAAATTTTCTGATTAATTTATATGATAAGTCAGGTGTTTCAAACTCTAATAACGATTACAAAAATTAGAAATTATTCCTTGATCAGGACTTACATTTTTTGACTGCTGAAGAAATGTTAACGACCCTCCAAAGTAGTGACAAAAGCTATAAATTTGGTGAGTGGCTGAGTTGGCATCGCGTCTCGGTCTCTCACCCAGGCGACGTAAGTTTAATTCCTTGGCTGTCCCCCTTCACTACACACTCAACATTTTCCCCTTAGTATGATGGTAGTAGGAGATTTTTAAATATTTATATTTTAGTGTTTGTCTTTTTTTTTTAATACAAAAAGTGATGTAAATTGAGATTCTGCTCAAATTTTAACAGTCTCTAGTCCCGGCTGTTGCAAATCAAAACACGCTTGTCGGCGTTTTTTAAGTTGTACGTAAGAATGCATATATCAGTGACGTGCAGTCCATAAAGGCTGAAAAGCTGTGCCCACCCTAAGAAAAACTTCTAGTAAAAATGTTTTTTTTTTTTCATGAATTTGGTACGGAACTTGCTCATTTATTCAGTTGGCAACAACAATCACTGGAAGATGGTAGTAAAATTACCATTTTCAAATATTCAATTCACAATTCTTCATACCCGAATTTGAAAAACTACCTTTAGCCTACCTTTTGTCGTAGGGCCAACGCACGCCACTGGTATACGAATATATGCATCTAAATATGAATAGCAATAAATAATAATCGTTTAAAATTTTATTTACAATTCGTGTTGCAAAATTTTGAAGTTCTTGATCGCTAATTACGTGAATGAAATTAAATTTCTCTCAGAATTTTGTAAACATGTCGTCAAAACCAAGGTCATATAAAAGATTGTCCGGAGCAGGTATATAAACCAGTCTACTCACTGTTTTCATTATTTCATTATGTTTACATTGTCTCAAATATCAATTATCCATATTTTGTTGAAAATTCACCGAAAACAACTCTTACTTCAATAATTCATCGAATACAACAGAATGAAACATGAAATCGAAGAGATACATAAAGGAAAAGATAACGCCAGCAATAACACACCAGCATGAGGTTCATATTAGATCATGAGGTTCTGGGCTCGTGTCCCAGCTGCTGTCGTTATCTTTTCTGTGTCTTTTCGGTTTCGTGTTTCATTTTGAGAGTTGTTAATATTATCTTCACGATTGAAAATATATTACAATGAGGTTTATAAGCTTCAATAAGTTATTCCAAAACAATTAATAAAATAAAATTGCTTTGACGGCAGCTACATCCCAGCGACCAAAATTCCTGTAAAATATTTACGACATCTACGGTTAAATCGAAAGTTGAAGCAATAAATCGCAAAAAACTCGAAAATACAGCTATGCTATACTCACATAAATACATTTTGCTATCGATTTTCATGTTTTCATTTCTATTTTATATTCTCTAAATATCTTATAGGTACTTTTCATTCTGTCAGCTTTCCGATGTACCCAGAATTTATTTATTTATTTTTTATGTGATACCGCACAAGAGTCCCAGCTGCTCCCAACCGTCTGGAGCCAGTGAGACCATGGCATCCCCTATCGGGGAATGTTGTGAGACTGGAGGTATTGAGGAGGGGTAGGAGAAGGTGGGGAAGTACCTGGATATTCAGATCACGGCTAAAGCAATTTCAAGCAACGTTTCAATTCTGAATGGTGTTTCATCAGGGCGATACATACACTACATATTATTTTAAAAGAATAAATTGTGAAATAACACAATTTAATCAAATAAAATTTACTTGGGCACGCCTTGGATTTGAACCCTCCGGATTCGTAGCCAAGATCGTAACCACTCAACCACCGGAAAAATGTTGAATATTAAAAAAAATGGATAGTAGATACTATAACTTTTTTTGTGAGTCCCAACTGCTCCCAGCTGTCCGGAGCCAGTGGAACTATGTCATCCCTAATTGGGGTAAGTTGTGGGGGTGAAGGGAGTGGCTAGGGGTTGATGAAGGTTGGAAGTAATAGTCGGTATTCAGATAAAAAAAAGTAATTTCAAGTCAGGATGTGACCCAGGGCGACACTGACACTCTGATGGTGAAAACAAGAACTAATATAGAGCATATTTTTATAATCGGAATAGATCATTTTTACTCACGATATATAAGTTACGAAAAAATTTTGCCGTTGGTAATAAATAGCAATTTCAAAATATATTACCCACACTAATATACGGTGCTGTCTCACGAATAAATCAATATAGCCTGGTTTCCACTTAACGTTCATTCCACGCCATCCCATTGTATTGCAGAATATATATGTATGTGCAGTTTACCTGGTAGGCACCTCCATGTCAATGACTCGTGAGACGTAGGAGTACCTGC
Source organism: Halesus radiatus (assembly GCA_022606495.2). Taxonomy (NCBI): domain Eukaryota; kingdom Metazoa; phylum Arthropoda; class Insecta; order Trichoptera; family Limnephilidae; genus Halesus; species Halesus radiatus. Next base: position 10,822 of record JAHDVE020010925.1, read on the forward strand.
CTTAACTCTACGCATATTAATTTCTTGAAGATGTATTACCCAAGCAAATAACAAGGTACAGCTTGACACGGATAACTTAACATGCGGCCTTTTTGTATTCATATAATATAAAGTAGCGACACCACCGACTGCGAATCCTACTATCTTTGTTAATTAATACCTGTTAAATATAAATAAAGGTACTGTTGGCTTTACGTGTATCAAACTAGTACCATGTGTTATTACAAAATATGATGGGTACCGCGGCCCATCCGTTCCGCCGTACAAAAACGTTGTATTACCCACATTCATAAAGTTTTTATTTTTATATCCAGTTTTAAGAGAAAAAAAAACAGCTTAAAGCTCGCCACACACGACGAATATAATATATAAATATATGTGCGCGTGCCCAATATAGATTTTATGTTCACGCTACACACGTCAGCTATATGATGATATAATATATTTCAAATAACTCTCACATTTTTTGAGGTTGGCAACTCCTTTTTTACACTAAAAATAATCATTGAAGAATTTTTGCTACTACGAGTATGTAACTTTTTTTTTATTTCTTCAAAACTTTGATCATTGAACCGTTCCATTAACATATAAGCGCGAATTTAGCGAAACCGGTTTGTATAAAGACCAGGATATAATTTTTTTCGTGCATGGTTGTAAATTTAAAATATGGAAATAATAATTATTTTAAAAATTCACTGTTCGTATAATATACTAATATACACTATGGATCACTTCTATAGTTTTGTGGAACATTTCGGCGCCATGGCTTTTTCAGTATCGGACAAACCAGTCGCGTCGAAAGCCTGTCAACACGAGCAATGCTTAGGGGGAGTTGGGCACGGTGCGGCGGGAAGGGTGCAAAACAGATAGAGGAATGTAATATAGGCCACGACCACATATATTATATACTAGCTGGGGTACCCGGCTTCGCTCAGGACAACATTCGAGAGTATTCTGGAATGTTCCACAATGATGTTCCTGATTCCCTATTCCCGAACATTCCACAACATTCCAGAATGTTCCGGAATGTTGTGGAATGCTCTCGATTTTTTTTTAATAATAATATGTATTGATTAAAATTACGATTATCGAACCTTTTAGAACTTTCCAGAACCTTCTAGACTCACCCCCACACACCGCCACTTATTGCTGAAGCTTCTAGATCTTTCTCCTTCCACAATTTTCTAAAGCATTAGTGAACCATCCAGAACCTTCTAGACTCACTGCCAAGAAAAGTACATATAAGTACACATACTCCGCTACTCCTTCCAGAACTTTCTACAGCTTTATCGAACCTTCTAGAACTTTCCGGAATACTGTTCTTGAAAGCGTTCTAGAGGGCGAAACTTCCATCCCTTATATCTTCAAAAGCACGCCATTTAGCTAAAAACGGGAACCCCCATCCTGGAGGGGGGATAGAGATCTACCACACCATATAACTCCCTTGATCGTACCGGGACTCGTTTCTGAGTTTTTGCCGGCCGCACGTTTTTTTGGACTTTATTTTATAATATATATTGATTATATTACTCTTTAGTCTTTGACAACTGTGTGGGATTGTGTTGTGAGCGATATCCACGCCCACGTATAGTATATACATTTTGTATTCGTTGTGTTTAATGAGCCTAAAATTGGTATCAAGATATTGAACTTTTTTTCTGACTTACTGAAGCAGGTACTCTTAAATTTTGAGGCGAATTTGTTGAAAACATTTGCATTTAAGAGGGCACAATTCAAAATATAAACATCACTCAATTGCTTTAGCTATATTATTTTTACTAGATGACCTTCTTCCCCTCCGCCTAAAACAACATTCCTCGGTTATTGGGGGTGCCATAGCCCCACTGGCTCCGGGCACTGGAATTCGTGATGTCAGACAAAAAATAAAGTAGTAAATTATTCGACCTTGGCGCGAAGTATCATATTTCAATTATTGAGGTCGCACTTATTCTGAGCTAATCAAATTAATATGATGTAGTGTTTTTTTTAATTAACTGACTTCCTACCCACATGTCCAATTATGATAGTTTTTTACTACCATATTAAAAACAACTTATCTAACATTAAATTCTAGCAAATAAATTTATATATTATTTATTTTTGCGTTTAATACGTAGCTCCTTTTAAAAATTTTAATAATGTTATTATTAAGTTCTGCAAGTATTTTAGTTTTATATTATAGTGACAGCTGTTTTCAGCCCATCCAATTTCAATTTTTATGGTGCCTGAAATGATTTATTACCGGTGAAACCGATTTACTGAGAAAATAATTGTGATAATAGATTATCAATTCTGTTAGGTACTCACAGTTGAAATCTGTTTCCCCTGACGTGAATGCTATTGACTTATTTAAATGTGTTGTATTGTTGTTATAAATAAAAAAATGTTAATGTTAAAAATTTATATTTCAATAAGTTCCACATATTTTTAATTAAATGCTTTTAATTAAACGCTTTGTGTCGTGTTGTTTTGCTCTAAAATACAAATATTAAATTATGTTTTATGTCATGTCGCTTTTGCTTTTTACAGGCGCACTGACAGATTTATCTCACGAGACCTTTAAGAACTTGTGTAAACGAAAGGGATGTTTATAACACCAGAATTAAATAAAAAAGGTTATCTTTATAATTTATGAGTTTAATTCTCGCTATTTAAATCTTTCTTTTATGATACCTTATCTTCGTGTGATATCTGTTTGTTTGAAGTAAACGAACGGGTGGTTAAAAATACTTTTCAAGAAATTCCCTGGATATTTTGTAAATAAAGCTCGGCTTGGTTTTTATTATCTTTGCTTACTACCGGTCTTCCCGGGGGATTTAATTTATTTAAAAAAAACTTGCTTTGAGTCTGAGTTTGGATCAGTCCTGTAATCTACTCACATACAAAGTAAATAAAAACAAAACAGTATTTTTTCTTGTTGAACAATTAAAAAACATATGAAATATTAAATATATGAAAATAATTCCATTTAAAAAATAAAATTAAGCAAACTCTTGTAATTCGTATTGAAGTTAAGTTAGTGTTTATGAAAAAAATAAACTACACCCAATTCTTTTTTTGAAAATTTCGTATCGGAATTTGAAAGACAAACCTTTAAAGTATTTTTTGAGGATGTTCAACATTTTAAAATATTTTGTAAAACATACGTACGACGGTCAGAAAAAGACATATTTTTTATTTGATTTTGACAAATGAGGCCTATGTAAATTAAAAAAAAAAATGAAGTAAACATTTTTCTCTTAAAAACACTATGTTTATTGTATTGCGTAATAATATTGTCATTATTTCGAATTAACAAATTATGCCTCTACGAAGTCCTTTTCCTTTTAATTAAGTTTGTTAAAACATAAGGACTAATAATAATAATAATACGTACTTATATATCGCATTTTTGTCAAATACTAGTAGAGTTTACTATTAATTAGACCGGTCAGTGACTGAGTTGGCATCGCGTTTGGGTCTCACCCAGGCGTCGTGAGTTCAATTCCTCGGCTGGCTAAGTCCTCCATTTACGACACAAGCAACATCTCCCGCTTACTGTGATGGCAGTAGGAGATTTTCAAATATTGTCAGGTTATTCGTAACCAGGGAATATTTGTCTTTCTTAAATAAAAAAGAAAAAAAAGTTTAGTTACCAGTTAGCATCACTAATATTATGTATAAAGTACCAGAAAGTTGTGCAACTGTTGATCCCAAGAAGCGGGATCTTTTTTATATGTATATTTTAAAATCTGAATACCGCACAAGACTCCCAAATGCCCACAGCCATTATAATGATAATAATAATAAATGGATTATCTCTATAGCGCCGTTTTCGTGAGAAAACCACCTCAGGGGCGCTTTACAATATAATTCATCTAACCTATACCTTATCACTTGGACTTCTATCTAATAATTTACAACTAAGATTTATTACTAATGGCTTACAGCTAAGATTTATAACTAGACACTACATAATTCAGACTTATAATTAGTGACACTTATATTGCTAGCGACTTGCAACTAAGACCTGTAACTAGTGACAAAGATGTTTATGAACAGGTGAGGTTTTTAAACAATATTGTTGAGTGGTTAACATCCATGGTTTAGGAATAGAGACTTACAACTATGGTATCCACAATTGTGGTATGCTGGGAGTAAACGTTTCGATTCTTTTTTTATATTAATTAATTTAATGTAATGTGACACATATTTATTAATTAAATTAAATCATTGGTGATTTGATTTCTGTGGATTTATGAAAATATTTCATAGAGGCTTAGAGAATTAAGGCACGCTTACTTGCAACTTCTCAAATCTAAAGTAAACTGGTTTCTGTCAGCAGAATAAATTTACAAATGTATCACGTCTGAGGTATTTGCGGCATGTCATAACCACGAATTATGATTTTTTTATTTGTTTTATTTGCTAAAAAGTGGTAATTTAATATTAGAATCAACAAAGACGATTTGAAGGTCGCGCGCACTTCTTGGATGGCTCAGTGATGCTCTGTAAATTAAAAAAAAAACGAACGAATAAATTTCTCAAGAGAAGTAACGATTTTTTTACAATTTTGTTTTTATACCCAGGTGTATTTATACTTCGTACAATTTAAATTTATCACTGGCTCTTCAACTTACACGTAAAGTACTTACAGCAGATATCTAGTAATAAATTAAATTTAATTCCATTAGGATATTTGCAATCACAGTTTGTACGCATTTTGTATTCGTTTGTTTTTGGGAATGAATAGGTGGAATCTGGCAAAGAAGAGAATGCGCCTGATGGTTAATGCGCAGAAGTGCTATATGGGAGGGTTAACCGGAAATAATCACATTTCTGGACTTATTTAGTTTGCCAAGATCTACAGTTTGACAATAAAATGTAGAAATTTAATAAAGTAGAACTAATGAACTTTCACCGGTCAGTGGCTGAGTTATCATCGCGTCTGGGTCTCACCCAGGTGTCGTGAGTTCAATTTGTGACATAAGCAACATCTTCCGCTTACTGTGCTAGTAGTAGGAGATTTTCAACTATTGTCAGTTTATTCATAACCAGGGAATGTTTGTATTTCTTTAAAAAAAAAAATTGTTATTATTATTTTTCATTACTATGGAAAACACCGAGTAACGCCCATTTTTTAAATTATATTACATTCAGATGCGGGGTTATTATGATTAATTACCGAATTTGACAGTGAATACAGTTTGACAGAAAATACTACAGATTTATTTAACTACATATTTTAATAAAAAAAATATATATTCTGATTTAACATCTAATAATTATTTAAAAAAAAATCATTTCGCTTACAAAATAACATGTGTAGTATTAGAATGTGATGTCGAATATGTGACGTCTCCTTTCGGAAATTGCCATTAATTTCTGAACCCCGCCCAGACATAATGGCAAAAAAGCACCTGGACCATAATGCTTTTACGTTCTACCATTTTACCTCTGAACCATCTTGGTGTTACCATTTAAAGAAATTTTAAATATCGCAGCGCTCTCTTTTTTTCTACATTTATTTTTCAGACTGCACTGTTCTAAATTTTAAGATATTTTGTTGTATTTGAATGTTTGGTGAACGAATGTACTAGTTTTCGCTCTCGATAGAAATTTCACAAAATCGTTTTTAGCTCGGGATGGAAACTACACCGAGTGCTTTAAATAGTTGACCTACAAATTCTCAGCGCTCTTTAAAAATGCATTTCGTTACGACTGTTTCGTTCCCGACTTCTTAGTGGAACATTCCTGCACAAACCAAATATAACCTGCTTACTTGATATTCTCTTCTCTCCTTTTCCATGCAATCTACTTTAATATTATCAAACTTAGTCAAAGGTGTATGTAATTACATGTTTATTTAAAGGATTTGCCTACTGTAATCAATTCAAAAACAAAAAAATGTATTTCTATTCATATTCATATTTATATGGCAAAACTAAAACATTAAAACAAAATTAATCAATACACATCAATACTTGTACCACATTTAACACATCCACGTGAACACCTCAGCACAGGTTCTCCTAGTGAGGTGGTCATGACACATATAATACTCCATTCACAGTATCACCTCTTCAAACTTACCTTACACTCCACTCCACATTATAAAACACCATACAAAGCACCTTTGTTATACTGTATATAGATATAAATAAATAAGAAGAAACCTAAAAATAATTTTTCATATACATATGGAAATACAGTCCTTGAGATTATATATTTTTATTCCGATTTATGAAGAGACGTATACAGTAACAGTGACAATCAGTTTTATACAATAAGGATTTCCACTGAAAACTAATATTTGAATTATAAAAAAACAATCATACAAACAATAAACGTCGATTGTGAATAATATATAATTTTTTTTTTGTATGGTTATTCGTACAATTATTAACAAATCCATTTTGTTAAATTATTATAAAATTAACAAATCAGAACGCTCCGGCTTGGTCCTGACGTCATCCTATCCCGATCGGAACGCCGTTGCAAAGGGATTGACAACTACGTGACATCACCAATCTGACCCTGATTCCGTTTTGGTTTTTACAAGTTCAAAAAATTATTATGAAAATGTACTTTAAAATACTGGAATATAGTTAGACTGTGAATATTGTAAGAAAAGTTGTTTTTATTATTTATCTTGTTTTTTTTTTCACTGATCTGTAAACTTTATCTTCGCCACCGTTTTATTTATCAATACATGAATATTATCACAATATGTAGGTCACTACTAGAGGTGAGTAAAATAACGTGAAGCCGTTTTTTTTTTAACCGTTTAAGTTTCGAAATGGGTGTAACAGTTTTGCGGCTTTTGGGAAATTCGATGAAAAAAAACTTTTAACAGCCCCCGCAATAAACCCGCGCGAAATGATTCCAATAGATCACAATTCGTTTTGAAAATTCTTTTCGATACGATTTAAACAGCTCCCCGGAACACTTTACTAAACTGCTATATTACCCGACGTAAACCGTTGCTTGTGCTTTAAACGCTTTCGCCAGGAAACTCTGTCGCTGACCGTTGCTACGAAACGCTTTCGCCGCAAACGTTTTTTTCTAATTTATTACGTTATTTTCGAGTAACCGTTTATTTTGAGAAAGAGATTCGGTTATTCTGAAACATAAATTGAAACGCCTACCTCTAGGCACTACTGTGATTCCTAATTCCGTCTGTTTGTTCATGCAACACATGTCAAAGTTAAAGTGAACAGCTTTCCTGCAGAGAAAATAAAATCTACAGATGAATAAGTCAGTATGAATAAATTTGGGCAAGGGGAGAATAACACCAGGTGATAATTGAAAGAAACGTTCATCCAATATTTTATAATTTAAAGGCTTGTTTGTACGGTAAAGGTATTTGGTCTTCGTAAAAGTATCTCTCAGCAAACATTGGCAAGTGCTCATTTTTTTTCTTCTGAAAAGGGAATACAAACATTCCCGGGTTACGAATAACCTGATATTATAAGCGGAAGATGTTGCTTGTGCGATGGTGGATGACTTAGCTAGCAGAGGAGTTGAACCCACAACGTTCGGGTGGGAACGTGATGTATTTGTCAACTCAGTCACTATACAATCGTTTCCATCGTTTATCGATTACACACGATAAATGATATTAATATAAACGTGTGTGGCCTATCTCACGATATCGTTTGCCATACAATGCCATACAGTCGTCACAGATGGGTACTATAATATATAGTACGTATCGGCGTGGCCTAGATTACATTTTTTTATCATTACCCCCCTCACGCCGCTCTGCGCCCCCTACCAACTATATACGTCGGCGGGATGCATAATAATGCATTTAAATTCATTTAAACATTCTCCACCGCAAAACGTCACTGAGTCCGCGGTCTGACATCTTGTTACGCCCGCCGCATCGCGACATATCATGGCCACTAGATAACAGCACCGCTTTCTTAGGAAACCGTAAAACAAGCTTAAAGGTCTATTCACATCTACCAGTAGCGTGTAGAGCAGAACAGTACAGCACAGGCACAGCACAGACCCGAGTACGGCTGTCAACTGGACTGTCAACTGAGCGTTAGTGTAATTAGTAGGAAGTTAGCGTCTGCGCAGGCGCGGACACCAGCAACCTCAAAATATTCTATCCGACAATCTCGGCCGGTGCTAGTCTTTGTATAACTTCAAAGTTTGTCAACTCCTTTGAACTGTGTATGACAAAATCCAACATTTTTGTGGTTAATTTGCATATCTGATGTTAATGTTTTTTTTACTGTGTTGAAGTTTAATTTGTGGAACTACATTTTTATTTAAAGTTTTAAAATAACTATTATTATTCAGTTAAAAAAAACGGTTTATTTGGTAATAAAAATGAAATCACAGTTTCATTATAAGTACCTACATAGAAATAATATGTTTGTAAGTGACTTTTCTACAGTTGATAATGCCTTCGGAAGGCGAAACAGCTCTCACGCGTAATAATAATTACCTAGCGCAGAACTTTAAAAAAATAAATTATAATTGCTTATTTTATTTTAAATTATTAAACATTTTGATTGCACTTTATACCTACGATAATTACAACTTATTCTGTCAAAATGTTCAGAGTTCATATAATTCTGAAGACCTTAATTTTTTTAACACGAAACTGACCCTACTTGACCTCCGCTGAATTGACATCAGACGTGTAAAGTGGGACATCGGATTTTCTTTTGTTCGTGTCTATAGTTTTTTTTTATCCGTCGGCTGTACGAAATACAAAATTCAAAAAATGCGATGAAAATTTATGTCTCAACAAATGAATATAACTACACCACTCGGCAGAAGATCCCTAGATATGAAATATATATCGATTTGAAAGAAAACTGATGTCGCCAATTTACACAAGACCTTTCGACTCCCAGGCCCCAGACAGACTAGTGAAATTGATAATCGTTCGAGAAAGAATTTCGATTTTGAAAAAGTGTAACCATTTTCATCCGAAGTAAGGAAATCGTCTCATTGATTAGTAATTTACCTAAGTCCATTTTTTTCACAAATTAAGATTTGAATGCCACATTTTAGCATTTTTAAAGTACATACTCGTATGTGTATTACAACGAAAACTTCATATCTGTTTTATAATTATAAGTTAGCAAAAAATCATATCAAGTAAAAGAAATGGTAATTAAAATGAAAAAAAAAAAACAAAATAAAATAGATATATAAGAATTTTTTAAATGTTATTCGTTTGAAAAAATGTTTGTTAGGAAAGCGTAGCTTCACTTCGGTTTATTTGCGATTGATTACTTTAATCTTCATACTTTAAATGAAAACAGTTTAAAATTGTACTAAACTTTTTTATCTTTTACAAAAGAAGCATTTTACTGTATACGTGTATTATTGTACGTAAAGTCGTTCGACAGCGTATCACAAAATTTAAAAATTGAACATTTTTTTGTTTCTCCTGCAAAGCTATCCAAATGGACCTAGGTATTTAAGGCCAGCCGCACACGACCGACTTTTGTCTCGGTGACAGTTGGGCGACTATTTCAAAATCCATTCGTCCGACTTTTTGGATTTGCATGTTTTTTTTTAAAATAGTCGCCCAACTGTCGCCGCGACACAAGTCGCTCGTGTGCGTCTGGCCTTACTAATTAAGGTAGTGTAATTTGATTTCACTTCAGGTACACTGGATACGCCCACGACGTACTTCTTTGATGTCTTTTTAAAATCTCATCTTTCAATGATTAAAAAGCTTTCACGCCTAGAGATATCCAAATGGAGTAAACATCAGCGTTTGAAATGGTAACCAAAATGAAGCGCATTGGCATCTTATAGATAACACGGGATTCAGTCGATTACAAGCACTCATGGCCTACTGAAAAGTATAGAAAAGGCGATGGTGTGTATCATTTTGTCTGTTTTACCACAATCAATATTCATGTAAATCGGCTTTTTTAATGTTAAAAAAACTCAAGGAACACTTGAAGTTCGCACGCCAGTAAGGCAAATGATCCGGGCCAAGGCGCCGCGGTCAGCCGTCCTGCGACTCCGTTCGTTGAGTTCGTTCGCGGTCGGAGTGATTCGGGCGACATCGACAACCGCTTCACCCCCCTCCGTACTTCCCGCTCGGGAACAATGTTTTACACTGATTTTGCGAGGAACGTAGAATCTATTTATATACCTCAACGCTTTCACGTGTACAGATCTACAAACTTATCTGTGCGCGCGGGGCGCCGCTACTGCGTCTACTACGTCACTACTATAAGTATAGACTTAAATGGTAAAAAAATAAATTCTCCTTTTAGCCGCCTGCGCATATAAGTATGTCAATCTTAATAAATTAATTTCGTTTTGCTTTTAAATTAAGAACCCAGCCGTAAGTACAACGTTTTGTTTTAATTGTATGTATTTAGTACTGATGAAAAGTCAACGCTCTGTACATTACGAAGTGCGGAATCCTTCACGAGGCGAATTTATATTTCTGTTTACCAAGTATTTTAGAGCTCGTGCCTCGTGTAATATTATTCTTGATTAAATTAAAACTCGGTTTATTAAGCAAAAAAATATTTAATTGTCTAAGCACCTGATATAAATTTCTTTAATTTGACAATCTAAATTGATCGGATAAATTTTTATCTCGCGTAATAAAAAAGCAGCTTTATTTTCGCCCTCGCATTTTACATAAATCTAGAAATAGGACGAAAAATAATAATAACGGTACTTATAATGTTTAGACTAGAAAATAAAATGTTGGTATCGGAGAATAAATACTTTATTTTATTTTTCTGTATAAACCTGAATGTTTTTTTATTATTAAAATAAAGTTTTTAATAAGTTCTGCAAGTATTTTAGTTTTGTTATTATTTTGACAGCTGTTACGGTATTCAATTCCATTATAAAACCTGGCCTATGACCTTGTACGCCGAAATAGCTATCACAATAATAACAAACCTAAAATATTTACAGAACTTAATAATAACATGTGTTAATTTTTTTTTTCAATTTATAAATAAGGTTAATAAATGGAGATCTACGGATTAAAGACAATAACACTTAATAATTTTTTTAAAATTTTATGTGAACGCCTCACAAGAGTCCCAACTGCTCGGAGCCAGTGGAATCATGGCATTCCCAATCGGAGTATGTTGTGAGGCTGAAAGGAGTGAGAATGGGGAAGGAGTTGAGGAAGTAGGTAATTGGGAAGTACCTGGTTATTCAGATCTGATCATTAAACACGGATAAACGTGTTTCAAGCAACACACTTCGATTCTGAATGGTATTTGAAGTCAAATATTATGATAATTTCTCTATCAGGAAAGTGCCCTTCTTGCGGTGCACTAATTTTAATTTGTAACGCTGAGTTTTTAAAAATTAATTTCTCTAAATTACGCAAATTAAGAAAATTACGAAATTACGAAATAAAATTTCAAATATTGGAAATGCTATTAGAGTTGCAACTAAGTATTGACGTAATTTTAAAAAAGTTCGTAAAGATCTGGTCATATTTTTCAATTATTTGTATGTGTATATATATATATTTAAAAAAAGAAAATCGTTTTCAACTAGGAGTTAAATATGTATACTTACTTGATAATAAATATATCTATTATAAAATACTATAAATATTCATTATTCATTTTGACGGCCTCCATGGTCGAGGGGTAAGGCTCTCGACTACGAATCCGAAGGTCGCGGGTTCAAATCCCGGCGTGCACAAGTAATTTTTATTTAATTAATTTGTGTTGTTTCACAATTAATTCATTTTAAAAATAATATGGTATATTTGCGCACGTTCCAGAGTGGAAGATACTCTTAGTATCGCCCTGGTGAAAGACCACCATTCAGAATTGAAACGTTGCTTGAAATGGCTTTTAGCCGTGTTTGGTGACCAGATCTGAATAGCCAGGTATTTCCCCTTTTCACCACCTTCCTCTCCCCCTTCTCCTTCCCCTCCCCAATACCTCCAGCCTCACAACATTCCCCAATTGGGAATGCCATAGTCTCACTGGCTCCAGACGGTTGGGAGCAGTTTGGGACTCTTGTGCGGTATTCATATAAAAAAAAAAAAAAAAAAAAATTGCTCTTTATGAGTGTTTGCACACCTGCACAGAAGACAAGGAATATCATTAATAATTAAATTGCTGGCACTTACATTTTACATTGTTGCTTGTTTATTATTTTTTTTTTTAATTGTTAATATAAAGTGAACACTCGTATTCGCGTCTTCTAAACCACTGATTCCCAAGTGGGACATTTCTTTGGAATGTGTCTTTTTGAACGATTAGAATCAACAGCATTTATTGGTTTGTTCATGGTCCTAGTAATTTTTTTTCGCTTTCTTTGTATATGTGTTTACATAATTAAACCATATAATTTCCTTCTGCGTACGTACATGTCATCATACGAACATTTTAAAATTATGAAGTGAATCTTACATATTAATAATATTTTACCGGAAGATTCTTTTTCTATATTTTAACTATGTAATATTTGTTGAATCTGTAGAAATTAAGTTTCTCTGTAAGTCAAATTTTCCGCGATTTTTTACGGGTAACAATTAGTATCGTATACAAAAATGTACACAGGTTAACTACCAAAAGATAGTGACGTTTTTTAAACATGTGATGTATTTTAATAATACGAAAATATATGTAAGGAAATCTTTGTATAGGCTTTAATTTTATTTCAAATTAAAACTAGTTTTAAACGCAACTGTGCAGTCGACAGGGCAGTACAATAGCTGCGTCCTCTTAAATTGAAATAAAGCAGCGTATTAAAATAAATGCATGTACATATATTTTCATATTTCACAAAAAGGATATGAAATTTTTATGAGCATTGATATCTTAATATAAGTATATATTCATAGGTATTTTAAAACTATAAAATAATTACATATTTGTAAAAAGCATTAACTTTGTGGCTCGCCATAATTTACAATAAAAAACACATAAATTTGTTGTAGACCACTTTTATTTTATCAAAACTCTACCGGTTTCCGAAGCACCCTTCCTTCATCAGGAGAATATTAAAACTAACTTATGATATAGAATATTGACAAGACATATAAATTTTAGGTGTTGGAGTGGGGGGGGGGGGGGGTAAGCAAATGGGTACGGGTAATTGTAGGATTTCCGGGAAGAACAGAGCGATTTATTGGGAAAATATTCAGAATGGGACTAAAAGATAAGTTAATTTGGTTATTTAAAATACTAGCATTATTATTAAGGGATTTTCTAATTTCGAGTGCTTCTAAGTTATTTAATTTTTTGCTTTTATTGTTACGGTGAAGAATTGTAACCCCTGTGTCCTTGATAAAAGTGTGATCTTTGGAAATTAGATGATTGGCAAATTCTGAGAAGTTATTATTATTTAAGCATCTTAAATGTTTTGTGACTCTAATATTTATATTTCTAGTTGTTTTACCTATGTAGAACGATGGACAATCATTACAACATAGTTGGTAAATACCTGAGTGGCTTAATTTATGTTCTCTATCTTATTTTTTAGTAATTTACCTAAATTGTTATCAGTATAGAACGCGGGTTTAATGTGGGAAGGAAATTTTTTTGTGCTAAGTGAGGAAAAGTTGGATATATATAAGATTCTGTGCCATTGAACGGGATTTATTATTTTATTATTATTTTCAGGTGTATTAAATAAAAATGTATTTGTTGAAATTAGTTTAAGTTTCTTATTGAGGATTTTATCAATAAAATTTGTAGAATAACCATTATTTAGAGCTCTCAACAGATGCAAAGCACTATCTATCACCCAACAATCGCAACAATCAGACCGAAGTGGCTGAGAGTTAAAATCGGTATTTATAGATGGAGTTAATGTATCGATATTATTGTAAAATATGCATTAATGATGTCATTTTATGAATCGGTCATCGCTTATAAATATTATGTATATGGTAATTTATTAAGATTCGTAAATTTTATTACAACAACAATAATTATTATTGTCACCATGCTGGCGCCAGTACAGCCAACTTGTAATTATAATTAATGTCACATTGTCAAATCATTTACTACCTTATGCAGATAAATGCATGTTATCACTGAACACAAATATAATTTAAATGACAGTTTCCATGTCACAACCGTTGATATAATATCCCTCCGCTTGTTAATTAATTAATATCACTTCTTAAATCACTTCTGATATATTCACAATCCCCTTTCACGCACTCGTAAACAGGAATTACAAATCCGGATTTTTGGATTTCGTGAAACTTAAAATCCGGATTTTTGAATAAGCATAACAATAAAAAAATAATACAAAACTTTTTATGATATACCTACATATTAGAACATGTTAAGAGGTTAAAATTAAATTAAATTCTACTTTTTCAAGCACTCTAATTAGGGTGAATTATCCATATTGTGATTTAGTTTTAGACAAAACAATATGTTGTTCTGTTGCTTATTTATATTGTTTCTCTTTTTTACATTTTTTTTCTTACGTTATATTTAAATTTTTCTGACTAAATAATAAACACACTTCTTTGTACCTGTACATAGTGTGAACATTTGGTTATTGGGTTAACAACAACCTTATTATTACAAAATTTACTTATCCATCCATATCTTTAAAATATTTACACGTTAAACATTGCATGTCTATTCGCCTGTTCGACGAGTTCATTGAATATGATATTGCCTTGCAAATAAATTATTTAATGAAAAAAATTAAATACGTATTTCATTTTAAAAAAATCGGAAGCTTTTCCACGGATTTTGATTGTGAAAAATAAGAAAATTCAGATTTTTCGCAATCCGGATTATTCGGATTGCAATCTCTATTTACAAATTGTCCCTTAATTTCAGAATTATGGTCCCCTCTGAATTTGCAATTTTATGATGAAGCCTTATTTTTAGATGAAATAATTTTTTTCTTGTTATTATTGTGTCCACCTAAGGCGGGCTCACGAGATAACCGGTTCTAAAGGTGCACAACATTTCATTTATTTGCAAAGCTATAAATTCTATAGAAATATGGTTATTCGAGGTGATATTTTTCTAATGGAATAAAATGTTTTTTTTTTCCTTTTTATACACTTAACATTAATTTATTGACTTAATATTTGACTCCTATTTAGTGATTTACACCCTGGTAAGTTTATGTATGGCCGGTTGGCGACAAATATATCAATTACTTTGTTGTTTGCTACAAAATTAATGTTTCCTAATAAAATACACCGTTCTGTAGAATAAAGTAAATTAATAAAAATGACATTGTCTTCTATGCGTCTTCGGATATTTTTATCGTAAGCCAAAATATGTCTAACAATGTCAATGAACTTTGAAGATATTTGTGGAATACACTTTTTTAAAGTACACGTGTATAATTAAGAATTAATTTAAAAAACTCTTTGTTTTAAACCACTTAATTATATTCATACATTTATCTACCGGTTTCAGTTAATCTCAACCTTCCTCAGTATCACTTATAAATCGTATAAGTTTATATGGCTACGGTCCTGAGGAAGGTTGAGATCGAAAGAATGTATAAATATAAAAAAGGTGTTTAAAACAAGGATTTCTTCGATAAATTTAATTAATTATTACGTTTTCTAGTGTTTATGGCCCTAAATAACAACTGTGTACTGTGACAGTTTAGCGGAATTCAAAAAAAAAACGTACGTTTAAAAACTTTAAAAAGAGTTATTGTAGTAACCATGCTAATTTGAGATGTGTCATTTTTGCTTGCTGTTATTTCAAATGTATACATGATTACGGTCCTGAGGAAGGTTGAGATCAACCGAAACCGGTTGACTAATGTATAAATATAATAAAGTGGTTTAAAACATAGATTTTTTCATTTAAATATGATGTCAATTCACGAAGTGATTTCTTTCTTCGATAATATTAATTAATTGTTACGTTTTTTAGTGTTTATAGCCCAAAATAACTGTGTACTGTGACAGTTAAGCAGAATTCAAACAAAACAAAATAAACAAACAGTTATTGTAGGTAACCATGCTAATTTGAGATGTGGCATTTCTGTTTGATGTCATTTCAAATATATAGCATCAATTGTAGTACATACCGAATTTTGCACTAAAAATAAACAAATTTCAACCATATTAAATGAATAACATTGTTTATCAACAAACCACAGACGACAATATTTTGAAAACAACAGCAGCATTCTACGTTTGGTGGCAAGTGTACACCCACTACCTGCTGATGCAGTAGTCTCGCCTTCATACCTGATCGATTGTAATTTAGAATTCATTTATACCGCAAATATAAACCTTGAGTTTTGTATATGAATGGTTTGTAACTGTGCTGTACTATAGCTGACAATAATATCTCACCTTTATTCAGCGATAGTTTAAAAGCATAAATATATTAGAGATTGTATACAAGAAAACATGAATGTGTCTTTGAACTGTCGATATCTTTTCACAGATGGTCACACTTTGAGTTTCAACAAAAAAATATGTCCGTCCGATATTTACTTTCCGAGATAATTGTTAAATCCGTATGAGTTGACATTAAACAAAAAACCACGACCGAGTATTGTTGAGTCGAGAATGAATGCACGAGTCGCGCGAGTCAGTGACTGTCTGTCGTCTCGAACTCTCCCGTACCCACTAAAATTTTACTCAGTTGAACTGAGTTCTGAGTTTGATGCAGAGTCGGTCCGTCGACATTTCATGCGGGAGTCGTAAAAACCAGTGGCGCACTAGAATACGACCGGTTTCCCGCGCTTAAGTCGTTCAAGTCGTTTTTTCGAGTCGCGCATGCTTGGGGCAGGGTGATGCGAAAAGCTATATCAAAGTTTGTATTCATCTCGTGCTGAATTTGTTTTTTTTTACACTGAAATTTGCTGCAGCTTTTGGTACATATTTTCAGAGCATTATTAATAGCTGCGGACGTATGTATATCTACTGTATTTTTGTGTGAATACCGCACTAGAGTTCGAACTGCCTGGAGCCAGTGGGACTATGGCATTCCCAATTTGTCAATGTTTATGAAGCTCAATGGAGTGGGGAGGGGAAGGAGATGTGGAATAGGATTTTTGGAAGGCTGTTCGATTTTGGTCACTAAACACGACTAAAGCTATTTCAAGGAACGTTTTGATTCTGAATGGTGGTATTTCACCAGAACGATACTGAGAGTATCCACCACTCTGGTGGTTTAATGTTGTATTAACTTTCAGGATCATTCACATTGACATATTATTACTTATGATAAAACATTTTTCTAGTTAACTAACCATTACGCCATTCCCGAAAGAGTAGGCAGAGAGGATGGACAGCCACACAATTATTTCATGGCACACATCCCTCGCTTCATTCGCATTCATACATGCTCTTCTGTTATACTGACTTTTGACATCACCCGACTTGTCGTGTAACATTTTTCCATGTTTTAATTCATTGATCTGCTTATATAATATTACACACCTGTTATATCTAAAATAATGGAGGTAATTTTTCAGAAAAAACGACTCTGTATACTACTCGTATGTACTCGTATATTTATACATTATCTAAATGCTATTATTTTACCCACATATAATGTGATGATGTTCTTTCAAAACAGTGTACCATCAGCACAAGTGACGACAATAAGGAGTTAGTTTATACACCTACTTTATAATATGTTCTCTACCTTTCACTTATTTTTCATTCTTATTATCATTTTTGCAAGACAATGTTTGTTGTTGTTTATTGTACTTATTGGTTATTATTGCTATGTAAACATTCATGAATGTAAGTTTTGAGCATATTGCCTGTTTTATGTAATAATATATATATATATATATATATATATAGAGATCCCTTCTCGTACTATGATGATCAGACGGGACGGTATGCCAGGTTTTTGTTGATCCGTTAGAACTTGTTGATCCACCCACATTTGTTAATCCACCCACATTTGTTGATCTATTACCAAAACATGCATATACTCGTATATATATCGGCGCTTCAATCCTTGTAGGATTCCGGTTCCTTTTAAGAATGAGTTCACTTATCAGGGTCCACTTAGCAGTACACTCTAAACTCATTGTACCGTAGAATAAACCATAAAAGTTGCCATATTTGTGGTAGGGAATACAACGTCAGTACATGTACCTACTATGTATTTTATTAATGCGGTACTATGTAAATTCATTGAACCGTAGAATAAACCACAAAAGTTGTCATATTTGTGGTAGGGAATAGAATATCAGTACTTATACCTACTATGTATTTTATTAATGCGGTACAATCTAAACTCATTGAACCGTAGAATAAACCACAAAAGTTGTCACATTTGTGGTACGGAATACAACGTCAGTACATGTACCTACTATGTATTTTATTAATGCGGTACACTCTAAACTCATTGAACCGTATAATAAACCACAAAAGTTGTCATATTTATGGTAAGGAACAGTACTAGTAACTAATATGTATTTTATTAATGCGGTACTATCGAAACTCATTGAACCGTAGAATAAACCACAAAAGTTGTCATATTTGTGGTAGGGAAAACAACGTGAGTACATGTACCTACTATGTATTTTATTAATGCGGTACACTCTAAACTCATTGAACCGTAGAATAAACCACAAAGGTTGTCATATTTGTGGTAGGGAATAGAATATCAGTACTTATACCTACTATGTATTTTATTAATGCGGTACAATCTAAACTCATTGAACCGTAGAATAAACCACAAAAGTTGTCACATTTGTGGTACGGAATACAACGTCAGTACATGTACCTACTATGTATTTTATTAATGCGGTACACTCTAAACTCATTTAACCGTAGAATAAACCACAAAAGTTGTCATATTTGTGGTAGGGAACAGTACTTGTACCTACTATGTATTTTATTAATGCGGTACTATCGAAACTCATTGAACCGTAGAATAAACCACAAAAGTTGTCATATTTGTGGTAGGGAAAACAATGTCAGTACATGTACCTACTATGTATTTTATTAATGCGGTACACTCTAAACTCATTGAACTGTAGAATAAACCACAAGAGTTGTCATATTTGTGGTAGGGAATAGAATATCAGTACTTATACCTACTAATCTAAACTCATTGAACTGTAGAATAAACCACAAAAGTTGTCATATTTGCGGTAGGGAATACAACGTCAGTACATGTACCTAATATGTATTTTATTAATGCGGTACACTCTTAACTCATTGAACCGTAGAATAAACCATAAAAGTTGTCACATTTGTGGTACGGAAAACAACGTCAGTCCATGCACCTACTATGTATTTTATTAATGCGATACACTCTAAACTCATTGAACCGTAGAATAAACCACAAAAGTTGTCATATTTGTGGTAGGGAATAGAATATCAGTACTTATACCTACTAATCTAAACTCATTGAACCGTAGAATAAACCACACAAGTTGTCATATTTGCGGTAGGGAATACAACGTCAGTACATGTACCTACTATGTATTTTATTAATGCGGTACACTCTAAACTCATTGAACCGTAGAATAAACCACAAAAGTTGTCATATTTGTGGTAGGAATACAACGTCAGTACATGTACCTAATATGTATTTTATTAATGCGGTACTATCGAAACTCATTGAACCGTAGAATAAACCACAAAAGTTGTCATATTTGTGGTAGGGAAAACAACGTGAGTACATGTACCTACTATGTATTTTATTAATGCGGTACTATCTAAACTCATTGAACCGTAGAATAAACCACAGAAGTTGTCATATTTGTGATAGCGAATAGAATATCAGTACTTATATCTACTATGTATTTTATTAATGCGGTACAGTCTAAACTCATTGAACCATAGAATAAACCACAAAAGTTGTCACATATGTTTTACGGAATACAACGTCAGTACATGTACGTACTATGTATTTTATTAATGCGGTACACTCTAAACTCATTGAACTGTAGAATAAACCACAAGAGTTGTCATATTTGTGGTAGGGAATAGAATATCAGTACTTATACCTACTAATCTAAACTCATTGAACTGTAGAATAAACCACAAAAGTTGTCATATTTGCGGTAGGGAATACAACGTCAGTACATGTACCTACTATGTATTTTATTAATGCGGTACACTCTAAACTCATTTAACCGTAGAATAAACCACAAAAGTTGTCATATTTGTGGTAGGGAACAGTACTTGTACCTACTATGTATTTTATTAATGCGGTATTATCGAAACTCATTGAACCGTAGAATAAACCACAAAAGTTGTCATATTTGTGGTAGGGAAAACAACGTCAGTACATGTACCTACTATGTATTTTATTAATGCGGTACACTCTAAACTCATTGAACTGTAGAATAAACCACAAGAGTTGTCATATTTGTGGTAGGGAATAGAATATCAGTACTTATACCTACTAATCTAAACTCATTGAACCGTAGAATAAACCACAAAAGTTGTCATATTTGCGGTAGGGAATACAACGTCAGTACATGTACCTAATATGTATTTTATTAATGCGGTACACTCTTAACTCATTGAACCGTAGAATAAACCATAAAAGTTGTCACATTTGTGGTACGGAAAACAACGTCAGTCCATGTACCTACTATGTATTTTATTAATGCGATACACTCTAAACTCATTGAACTGTAGAATAAACCACAATAGTTGTTATATTTGTGGTAGGGAATAGAATATCAGTACTTATACCTACTAATCTAAACTCATTGAACCGTAGAATAAACCACACAAGTTGTCATATTTGCGGTACGGAATACAACGTCAGTACATGTACCTACTATGTATTTTATTAATGCGGTACACTCTAAACTCATTGAACTGTAGAATAAACCACAAAAGTTGTCATATTTGTGGTAGGGAATAGAATATCAGTACTTATACCTACTAATTTAAACTCATTGAACCGTAGAATAAACCATAAAAGTTGTCATATTTGCGGTAGGGAATACAACGTCAGTATATGTACTTAATTAACTTAACTATTTTGTAACTTAAGTTACAAAAGCCCAAAATGTCAAATATAAGTGATTTAAATTATAAACAATTTAATAAACTACACCTGTAAATTAAGTAATAATTAAATATACACGTGTTAAGAGATTTTTTTTTATGTAGTGAGATTGTAAAAGTATTATTGAGTTCTGCAGTGGCAGAGTGAGATGATAGATATTCCTTTATATTAGAACTCTTTCACTCACTCTACCCCCATTCCTCGAACATATATCAAACTAGCCGCATTGTATTAAGATCTCCTGTAATGACATAAATAAAGTGTACTCCAAATAACTACCGATTTTCCATTATCGTCTATTCATAATCCTACCCAAAAAGTGGTTTAACATATGTGTGATGCACCTATAATTTTTTATTACACTATGATAATTAGACCACAAATTCCTTTAAAAATGTACTGTAATTGAGATGGAATCGTAACCGCAGTTAAGCAAATTGCCTTTAATCCCAAGGATAAGGACAATTTCTTATCTTTAAAAAGAAACGGAATCGGCCCCTAAGCGCTTCTAGGAAACACATCCACTCCCACCGGTCTCCTGCTGTCCTCCTCTAGATTCTTTAGACCAAGGAAGCGGTGTTCTCCACCGCTTTTAAATTACTTTTTTATATGAATACCGCACAAGAGTCCTAACTGATCCCAACCGCCTGGATCCAGTGAGACTGTGGCATCCCCAATAGGGGAATGTTGTGAGGCTGAAGGTATTGGGGAGGGGAAGAAGAAGGGAAAGAGGAAGGTGGGAAAATACTTGGCTATTCAGATCTAGTCACCAAACACGGCTAAAAGCCATTTGAAGCAACGTTTCAATTCTGAGTGGTGGTCTTTCACCAGGGCGATACTGAGAGTATCTTCCATTCTGGAACGTGCGCAAATATACCATATATTATTTTTAAATTAATTAATTGTGAAACAACACAAGTTAATCAAATAAAATTTACTTGCACACGCACGAGAGCCTTACCCCTCGACCATGGAGGCCGTCAATGTTTTTTAGTACCTAAGACAAACATTCCCGTGGAACGAATAACCTGTCAATAAGTTAATAAGGAATTCCAGTCCATTGAAAAAAAATTATCGAAGTTGACCTTCTAACTTTAATACCAGTATTTTATTTAGAATATTGTAATACTGTTTTCAAAGTTAAATTAATTCACAAAAAAATTTAGTTTTTTAAACCCACCAAAACGGCCGAAATAGGCACGAAAAGTGGCGGGGGAGTGCGTGACGTCACACGTGCTACACACGTTACACCGAATGAATTTACACAAAAAGATTTTACGCGCGAACAGCCGCCTGACATCGATCCAATGATACCAATCAAATAGGTCGTTTTGATGGTATGAAATGTTGCCTGTTGTATGCTGATGATGCGGTGCTGATTACTAACGGTATGGAAGATCTACAGTCCCTCGTATCTAGGATGAACCAATTATGTATGAAGAATGAGCTAATGGTGAACGTAAGTAAGTCTAAAGTAATGGTGTTTGAAAGAGAGTACGAAAACAGTGTGTAATATAGTGGCGAATGGTGAATACTTGAAACAGGTAGATGAGTTTGTATATTTGGGAAGTATGTATACGAGAGATGGAAAGATTGTTAGGGATATTGAAAGGGTGAATGCAGGAAACTCCATTAAGGTAGGACATTTTTTTCGGTAGAATATTTTCAAAATGGAAAACACGAGTAGGTACCTACTTAAGAACTTTATGATTTAGATATATTTTGAAAAAATAAACGTTTGGAATGAAATAAAATATTCAAATGAATGTTTCTTTATTTGGAGATACTTTCGCTGTCAAATCAATTAAGGCACCCTAATGACAGGTGAAAAATCCTGAGCAAGGCCGGGTATACATCAGCTAATATACAATAAAACTTATATGTTCAGAATCGGCATTTATTAATCTACATATTTAAAAAAAAAAAAATTGACTGGAGTTTCTTATCCTCCCTAGTCCATCATTGTAAGCGGAACATTGCTTGTGCAATGATGTGTAGGACGTTACCAGCAAAAGGGTTGAAGTGCGGACCGGACGCTTTGGACCACTTAATCAGGTCAACATTTTGCATATTTGAGGTGGTCGACAGGTATATAGAATCCTCGGCAGTCGGACGGACCGGGTTCGATACTTACGGCGGGTATCGACTTACTCCCCCCTTTGAAACTGGTTATGATGCCTAGTGAAAATCTCCACAGGTACTGTAAATCTTGGACTGGGGTGACGATCAGTACCATGTATCGTCTAACCTACTTGTGTGGCAGTGACGTGCAGTCCATACGAGATATATCCAGTATAGACTGAAAATCATTTTGTTTCCCACGATATGAAAATTGAACCATAAAAAGAAATTATAGAAAAAGTTTTAAATACGACAAATTTCTGATTAATATGTATTTATTCAGTTGGCCATAACAATCAGCGAAAGATTTATTTTTTAAACTCTTTCTATTTCTTATAAGTTGCATTACCAGTATTTTGCAAAATATTTACTTTATAGGGTATTCTTGGTCGTGTATACCTTATTAGAAAAGAGGAGTTCTCGTGTCAAAAGGGAGCCACGATTCTTAATTCGGTAGGTACGTAATATGATGATAGTAATGTTAAATTTTCAGCGCACAATTTCATACCCGAACTTGAAAAACTGCACACAGTTTGTATTTTTTGGTCATACAGCAATGCACGCCACTGTTATGTGTTTATCTAAGGTTGGGGTGTTTTAAAATCTCGTCACATTCGATGAACATCTGACGATCAGTGCCGTTATGACTTTTCGCCATTTGAACGGTCCCCGTTAATCAGATCAAACATGACAGTTATGCTTGAAATCTGATCACGATTTGACCAAAAGAGGAAACGGACCAAGTCGACATGACAGATATGCTTTGATCAAAATCTTGGTGAGTATCGATGTCTAACGGGGACTGTTCAAATTGAAAAAAAAAGTAAATGGCGCTTATCGTCAAACACCCCAATCTTAACGATTCACATGGGTAGGTTAGTCGATACATTTTGCAATTAATTAACTACTTGCGTCAGATTTGATAGACTTGCCCTAATACGATTTCGACGACTGGAGGCAAAGGTCTCGTGACACCCACTTTGGCACCAGCTTTGGTGCACTGCCGTCCACGTTTGTTTCGCGTGATTTTGACTCGGGTAAGCAAATTACAAAACACTTATAAAAAGGATCAAACTAAATACTGGGTTTTTGTAAGCAAGCTGAACCCTTTTGCCTTAGTTGCCGTTTTACTTAAATTGGTTGCATAAACCGTCAAAAATTAACTAAAAACATCTATTTTACATCATAATCTTAATTTGCACAGTGATATAAACCGAAAATATTATATCTTCTCTTCTTTCTTTCTATCTATATATAAAAATGAATGCTTGTCTGTCTGTCCTCGATTTTCTCGACAGTTACTTGACCGGTTTCGCTGAAAATAGCACAGTTTGTTCTTATTAATGCCGGGAACGTTTAGAAAGTAGTTTGAATGAAATCCAATATGTAAAACTTTTGGTATAACGTTTTAAAATTAGTATGAAAAACATTGAACCCGTCATGTTGTATCGAGGTTAACCCATAGATATACCACTCTGGTTAGCCATAGATTACATATTTAAAAGAAGATGGTTTGTTTGGGTAGAATATTTTCAAAATGGAAAACAGAAGTAGGTACCTACTTAAGAACTTTATTATTTAGATATATTTTGAAAAAATAAATGTTTGGAATAAAACTTTCAAATGAATGTTTCTTTGTTTAGAGATAGTAATAGTCGTCACAAGGCATTACTTTCGCTGCCAAATCAATTATGGCATCCAAACAACAAGCGAGAAACACAAGTTCATAACTTTATTCAACAACGAAAAAATCCCCATATCAGTTAGTTATACATTAAAAAATTGAACTCATTAATCGCGTAGATTATTTGAAATGAATTATTGAATATTTTGCCAATAAAAGTTCAATCTGAATAATATTTCCTGTGTTGATGTTATATTTTTATAATTTGTTTGGGTGATTAATTTTGCCTGTGCGTCAGTGAAATTGAATAAATAGTGGCGATTGTGCTGTATTAACAGTTGGTTCATTGATTTGCTAAGCAGTTAATTGCACATGATGGACAACGACAATTTGTTTTATACACATATCCAAAGTGATACTTTTGGTATCGCCCCGGTGAAAGACCACCATTTCTAATTGAAACGTTCCTTGAAATGGCATTATTCTCTATCAGGTCTGAAAAGTGTGCATAATATACTCTGTTCAAAAACGGGCTGTGCGTTTTTTGTTTTTAATATGAGTACCACACAAGAGTCCCAATTGTTGCCAACCGTCTGGAGGCAGTGAGGTTATGGCATCCCCAATTTGAGTATGTTGTGAGGCTGAAGGTAGTGGGGAGGGGACGAGGAAGGTGGGGAAGAACCCGGCTATTCAAATCTGGTCACCAAACACGGTTAAAGCCATTCAAGCAATGTTTCGATTCTGAATGGTTGTCTTTCACCAGGGCGATACTGAAAATATCTATCACTCTAGAATGTGCCGCAAATATACTATGTATTGTTTTAAATTAATAAATTGTGAAATAACACATCAAATAAAATTTACTTCCGCCCGCCGTGGTGTGGACCCGCAACTTCCGGATTTATAGCCGAGGATCGTAACTAGTCAACCACGGAGGCTGTGAATAAGTGGTAGATTGGTAGAGTTGATAGATTTCCCGATCGTAACAAATTGATTGCAATCTTTAGAGGACAGGCGTCAGGTGGGAATGGTGTCTTTGTTTTACCGATATTGAATTGGACTATGCTCCGAGGAACTGACATCATTGATCCCTTCGGCACCGGTGCATAGTCGGGAAACTAGCCAAACGCGCGCCTAATATATATACATAATTCATACTAAATTTGTCACATGAGAACGGGCCTGACTTAGGACGATTTGTCGGCTTCTGTCTTTCCTCCCTCTTACACCATGGGTCTCTTGAAGATTCACGTTCATTCTTTCTTCTCATTGAGGGAAATCATTTCCCTCAGGTCCTATGTCATCTTTGTGGATGCTGTGTTGAAGGTCTTTTTGGAAGCCAGGTCCGGAGTCAAGAAGCACCTAGTCACGGAGGTCGTCAATCTATAATTAGAAATGGCAACGGTACTTCATCACTGTTGCAATTTTAGCGGATAAGGTAATTTGAAACTGAGGAATTCTCGGTCAGTGATAGTTTCACGGTTAGCTTGACCGCAGGCAATGTAGGTAATAGGTATGTGTCACTTGCCAATGTACAGTATGACAAATAAATGCAAAAAAAAACTTTTAATGGCAACACAATGGCAAATAGAACTCATTATTCCGCAAATCCACAAACTTATTTTTACTTAAATTATTACCACATTAACCCTTTTAAGTCGATTATATAGAACATAAAACTAACACCCTTTACATAGTCCCTCTCAAACCAGATCACTCAAACTACCTTCCTACCTATTCCCGTCACCTCTCATCGTTCCTAAGATAACTTACTCCTATGCTCAATTCCCCACCCACCTCAATATAATTAACACTCCCGTTCCGAATTATGGTAATACGCTTACCCCAACCGACGGTTTGTGCGATATCCAAGTTACATCGCATACTGTATAATTTAGGTTATCGTAGAAAAACTATTCGGTAATATATCAACATTAAAAAAAATCCCATTACTATTTTTAATTACATTAAATAATATCTATCAAATTCCGACGAAATTACACCTCCATCCCCACGGTGCGCCTCTTACCCTTTTGTAATCCACACTTTAAAAATAATAAAACTTTTTTTTTAAATCCTCTACGTTCACTTTCGTACTATCCCCTTTTACCGCTTTGCATTACTTTTTATGATTAACTGCTGGCCGAAGATGGTCGATGTCCGATTAAAACGGTAGTAACTAATATCTGAGTGTTACAGGGAAGGGCAAAAATAATATCAGGAGTTACGGCCGCTTTGCGATTTTATGGGGGGACCCTAGTGACCCTCCTTCGGATCGTATCTGAAATACAGATACGTAAAGGTGAATGTACCTGATAATGTCATAGCTTTACTTATAAATCGTTTACTATCAGCATGGGAAAAATATTAAATTAGAAGGTAATTTTTCTACTTTTGTTATTATATTACGTATATTATTTTTTAAATTTTCTTTTACTTAAAGAAAAAAATTATATAACACCAAGATTGTTCAAAGGTAAAATAATGTAACTTTAAAAAATCACATTTTTCCGAAATCGTTTCACTTGGTCCTAGTAAAGAAAAGACGAGTATGATACAAAATAAATACCTACCTATTCTTCTTCTGAGTGTCACATTCTTCTAAGATTGTTGATGACCATCCTGCCAAACTACTCCCACCGGAAGAGCTCCTCCACACCTTGAAAACCTGTCCACTGACGAATGTTCTTCAACCACAAACATCTCCTACGTTCTACGCCCCTTTAGCCTTCCACTCTTCCATTCATGACCAATTTTGGTATCATGTATTAAATTATTGCTCTGTAGATGTTTCCGGGGAACATTGTTCTTATTTTATTTAGGCCTGTTCTACACTTCGGCTAGATATTGTCTCGCCGAGACATTCATCGAGACGTTTTCTACTATTTCCATATCTCGTCTCGTATGAGTGTAGAGGAGGCATTACTTTTCAGAAA
Source organism: Halesus radiatus (assembly GCA_022606495.2). Taxonomy (NCBI): domain Eukaryota; kingdom Metazoa; phylum Arthropoda; class Insecta; order Trichoptera; family Limnephilidae; genus Halesus; species Halesus radiatus. Next base: position 38,418 of record JAHDVE020010925.1, read on the forward strand.
CTTCCTCTTAGTAAATGTAGTTACCATGGTAGATTTGTGGTATCTTCAGCAATCTCCTGTAAGAATTGTTTTCGGCCACATTTGTAGTTTCTCAATCCTGCTCATCGAGCTTGCTTTCAATGTCCATTAGGGTGGTCATCGGTGTATTCTTATGTTTCATATATCGTTCTCTTAGGGGTATATATATATATATGAGCATTTGTTATAGGATAAAGTATTGTCCATCTCACTAGGTGTGAAACGCCTGTGTTGGCAATTTACTGGAGTGGTTGTTCAGCTAGGTTATTGTAAACATTCGATGACAAATAGATTAATAGATTACAATTTCGAATTTTTTTTTCAAAAATAAACAATTTAAAATTAAAGCCAAATATGATACAAAATAAATATATTAGATATAACATCTGATGATTTTTCCGATTCAATGGTATTTTTGGTTCTCTTCTGGGACTTGAATGGTGAATAATTAGAACGGTTTTGTGAAAAAAAAGTTTTTTTAACGTTATATACGATGATGCATTTACCTACGTTTTTACGGCGACTTTACAGGAGAAACATTTTTTTTAAAGTAGTATGAATTTTAAATATTTGAGATACTCTTTGGTTTACGTACATAATAAATGTATGCAATAAATTTTTTATTTTCTTATAAAATAAATAATAAAGTTATATTCTATTTTTTATTATTAATTATTTTTATTGAGATTTAAAAACATCATTTTTAATATTTAATAATTGTAGAAAACAATATTAACATAACCTAAATGAAACATGAAAACGGAAAAAAAAACGACAGAAAATAAAAAGATTTCACTCGAACCCAGGACCTCTGCCTATCCGGGGCAACCGCTTAACCAACTTAATGATAATTTGTAATCATTATAAAGATAGCTGCCGATAATATGGGAATAATATTGAGAAATCTTGAATTTGAGATATGATATCGATGAAGATGACATAAATTGAACTGGTCTTATTACCTAAGTTGGTTAAGCGGTTGCCCCGGATAGGCAGAGGTCCTGGGTTCGAGTCCCAGATGCGACTGAAATCTTTTTATTTTCTGTTGTTTTTCCGTTTTCATGTTTCATTTAGGTTATGTTAATATTGTTTTCTACAATGATTAAATAAAGTTATAATAAATTTTTACAACTGTTTTTATTTAATGTATGAATAATTCTAAGATTCAATCGCAGATCAAAGTTATGAATCGCAAATACATAGAAATTGCAGCTGGTTACGTGGCGAAATTACACGAAATTATACCTGAATATCGCGTAAATACTAACTTTACACTGTCAGAATTACACACGGAAGGAATTAAACATGTAGAGAATTGCACCTACTGAATTTCTTATTTATTCATTTAATTTATTTTTATTTCTTTCACTTGATACGATGTTTTACTAAATTATAATTTTACCATCATACGCATGTGGTTTTCGTAGTAATGTGTATTAATAAAAAAAAAATCTCCAAAAGGTCGTATTCGAATCTCAATTTGTGAAAAAAATGGACTTGGGTAAATTACCAATTAAGGTGGCAATATCATTGTTTTGTGCGTAAATGATTTTTGAACTTGGGGCAGTCAATCAAAAAAAAATGCCCTGATAACTTGCCTCTGGTATAGAGCCAAAAGTAGTGCGATTTTTTTAATGTTATCTATGTACATATTTTTTATAACTATTGCATGTATATTTTATATGGAATGTGTGGGACTGCACAACCTCCCCACATACCGGAATAAACATTTATTATTTATTATTATTATTATTATTATTATTATTATTATTATTATTATTATTATTATTATTATTATTATTATTATTATTATTATTATTATTATTATTATTATTATTATTATTAATTATTATTATTTTTATTATTATTATGTTATCACTATTTGAATGTGCAGCTTTTGAGAATCCTGTCCAAATTCGAAAAAAAGCTTTGACGGTGCTACCTAAATTACAGCGCGCAAGTTTGTTTAGCAATTTTAATACAAATAACCCACAATATTTTTTAGTAAAATTATTGTATTTTTCTTTCCTTCAGTGCAGGCACTGCAGGCCCACATGAGCTGTAATATTATCTAATTCATATCTTATGACTTTGACCTTTGCTCATTGATTAACCAAATATTTTAATGCCCTCAATCTGTTCATTGTTGTGTAATATACTACGTTAGATGCAGACATAATGGTTTATTGAATCATATAAATGTACCTACCTGTATCAGATGTCAATAATAATATGATAGTACTGACGCCCCCTTTGGAACACCTTTTGCGTTTGTAATATCTCGTAACAATAATAATTTTTTTTTATTAAATACAATGTTACTGGTACTATTTCTAGGGAAAACCGTTTTGAAATGTGTATTTACTGTAGGTAGGCTGTAGGTAAATATTAAATGTCCTTATCTGGGTTTATAACAGTTTATATCTTTTGCTTGTTATTTCTTCATTTTTGTTTGTTTTTTTTTTGTTGTTTTTTTTTTTTTTTAACACTCCTTCACACCAATGTTAGGCTACACGTAGCCAGTATTGATAAGTCACATTTAAATCGTTGAGATCACTGTTCGCGTTTGGGCAGTGCTTTAAGTGGTAAGTAGTAAGTTACCGTTAGGTACTAATTTAGTTGCCTCGATTAAATTATTTTTTTCGGTTAAGTAACCTTTTCCACGCTGTGCGCGCATCATTGTAGTTAGGTGGGGGCTATTGTCGCGCTGTTTGCACACACACACAATCAAGCTTTACCTACTACAAATGCAAGAGTTTACTAAATCACTTGCTTAATTGAATTGCACGTGTGGACGGAACTTATCACTCTTCTCAGGACAGTGATTTAGGTACCGCTTGTCACTGTCGTTCCCAGTGGCTACGTGTAACTTATGCATTACGATCAAATTCACTTAAAAGTGTTGCGAAATTTATGATTCGATGGAAGACTGAAGCTATGAATCGCCATAGATAGAAAATGCAATTCTGCTACTCAAACATAAATATATCTGTACGAGACGTATAGGCCCGCACAGGGGAGTGTAAATATTAGGCACCGGCACACAGGGACGCATCACTATTGTGATTCGCTAGTCCTCCTGAGAAAGGTGTTTGGTAGTTTCCAAGTGGGGATGTCGTCGCCCCGAGCGTACTTGATTTGTGGCACCAGCCAGTTTCAGAGGTCATTCAACTGGCACGTGTTGTTTTGATGAAGTTGGCAGGTGTTCACACAAGTTTTAACTTGAACGTATTTTGTTTACGTCTTTATCTGTTCATATCGGTTTGCCCTATATGACCTGTTTGATACAATATCTTTCCGTCGATTTTCATGGTATAATTTCTAATTTATATTCGTCAAATAGCTTGTACTTATAATAAACATCTTAGTCTACTGATTTAGGTAAACATTAAAATGTTCATTATTAGGTATCTAGCGAAATTAAATTAGTAATCAAAACTTGGAAATCGATTGGAAAATATAGTGACACCACAGTGGTGCATGATAATTTAAATAGGCCCTCTCGTATTGCCGACAATGTTAACTAGCTTTTGACATAAGGCGTCAATCTTAAGAATACAGTGACGAATTTTTTTTCAAAATAACTCGTTCCTATTATATCTGCGAGTATGGATAATTCAACCTCACAGCATTGGAGAATGGAGTCCAGATATTATTCTGAGCAATATCTATACACCGTATATTATTATGTAATGCCGCGTGGAAGATACGCCCGTTCCGGAGTGGAAGATACTCTCAGTATCGCCCTGGTGAAAGACCACCATTCAGAATTGAAACGTTGCTTGAAATGGCTTTTAGCCGTGTTTGGTGACCAGATCTGAATAGCCAGGTATTTCCTCACCTCCTCTTCCCCTTCTCCTCCCCCCTCCCCCAACACCTTCAGCCTCACAACATTCCCCAATTGGGAATGTCATTGTCTCACTGACTCCAGACGGTTGGAAGCAGTTGGAACTCTTGTGCGGTATTCATATAAAAAAGGGCACTTGAAATTAAACGGATATGTAAACTGTTCTGTTTCACTGTATTATTTTTTTTTGTTATATTATGGCTTTCACCTATTAAGGGCGATCTTGGCCACGTTTAATCAGTTAGATTTTAATAGTGCAGATTATTCTTAAAATTAGTTACTTTAAACAGGATATAATATTTGGGCAAATAAAATTGAAGCAGATAAGTTACAGTGTAAATGTATGTATTTTTAAATCCCCAATGACTTAAATTTTGATGCCATTTTTATAAATATATTTTGCTAATAAATTGATAATTTGGGGGAGTTGAGACTTAGAAGGCCGGGAATACTGGTAGGGAGTTCAATTTTAAGTTCTACCAATTCATGCATAAAGTTTTTTAATTGGTCATTCAAAGAAATTATGGTCCAGAGAATTCTCTGACCCACAATAGTAAGGCGAGCTAACTATGTGGAACCTGGCGAGATGACTAAGACAAGAAGTGTGACCTATTCTCATTCGAGTTATGGAGGAAATATTTTTTTTTTGGCATGCAAGCGTATTTATGAAACCGGTGCTTGACAGGAATAAAAGGTTGTATTAATGAGTACTGATGACCCCTTGTTAGAGAAGCTATTTTCCATTCAAAGGATCATTGGAGTTTGTATTTACTTTTTAGAATAGGAAAATAGTCTCTAACTGGAACAGGAATATCATTTAACGGACCGTGAACCGTGGCTTCCTTAGCAATGGAATCCACTATTTCGTTTCCAGTAATACCCAGGTGTCCTGGAATCCAAGTCAGGACCACTGACGCATGCGATAGTGAAATGGAATACAGGAGGTCTCTGATAGAGCAGATTAGGTCTCGCTGTTAGAATTGAGTGGGGATGAACTTATTTTTTGTAGTGAGCTAAGCGAATCTAAAAAAAATGAGGGCGTTTCTAATATTGTGCGATTTGACAAGATGCAGTGCTTCTATGATAGCCATGCATTCAGCTGAGAATATGGAGCATTCTTTGGGAAGTTTGTGAGGGAGACTCTTTTTCCTGTGTGGAACATACACACTGGCATAAATAAACTATTGAAATAGTTAGAATGTTTGTATTTGATAACTAATAACTCCAACTGTATGACTAGGGTTACCAGATCGTTAAATGGAAAGAAAAAAAAAACACGCACAAATTCAAAAACAAATCAAACACACATTAAAAAAAACGCTTATAGTGCTATATAACTGATAATCTACCACGCCGCATGACTTAAGAATTATCAAAGAATCGACAGAATTCACAACTAAACTTAAAACTCATCTCTTCAGACAATCTTATCCACAAATTGAAGAAATGCAGCCGTAAATTGCTTAACTAGGCCAGCTGATTAGTGTTTACCTAAAGTCATTAAATAGAAAAAGTTTAAAAAATCACGCATCGGTGCGCAAATGCGTCCACAGCCCGCAACACTGTAAATAACTAAAAGTGTAAAAATAAATAAAAATGTTAATATCTATTAAAAGCTTCTTACGCTTTATAAGATCCAGTCCTAAAAATTATAAATATTTCAATAAATACCAACTCTTCTTGTGCCACCAATCTTCTAATAAATGTAACATCAATATAAAAGGAGGATAAAATAGCAACTGTAAAACTTTCATCTCTATACTTAAATTTTCTAATAAAACTGTGTTTATCTGAAGCGACCTGCCAGGTAAGTATGTTTTTCTGTATCTGTCTGTACATAATTAGTTAAAGAATAGGAAGTAATATTTGTACAGAGCCCTTGAGGTGATTTTTCACAAAAAACGGCGCTAAATAAATCATCCAATTATTATTATGTATATCTGGGGTTAATGCTAGAAGTTCCAATGTCAAATATTATGTGAATTGTCCCGAAGAGGCGATTATTTATCGACTTATTGACAACGTATTATTTTTATATTCACATTAGATTAGACAGGCTACAATTACATTCATCTTGAGCGGGCTGACAGGCATTTTTAGCATTAAAATCAATTACATTATAGAGTACTTTCTGATACATAACTCAACTCTAATATATGCACTCCGGATCTAATATATATTTTTATGTTATTTTGTTATGAAGGCCATGAAGCTGTTTTATGTAAAGATTATACTTAAATTTTATTAGTACTATTACGGGTAAAACTCAAATCGGAACAAATGTTTTATATAAAAGATATGTAATGTCATATAAAACAAAGCGTTATATTTCAAAGACGTATTCTGTCTTTTGGCAACCCTATGATCAAGATTAGCAAATAACATTTATTTGCAGATGTTAACCTCGATGATGTAAATTCCGACAGCTGCCGCCAGGGGCGCCAGGTGATAATGTTTGCAATAATATTAACTGCTCTGGTATTTGCTTTGGAATATTGCATACTGCCCAGAATCTCTGAGCCAGTGGCGTGCTGTGAGCTTTTCCCCCTTTCGCAATTTACGAAATCAAAAAACAATTGTTGGTATTTTTTATAGCCTAAAAGTCATCACATTACTGAAAGAGTAATACGTAATAATCTACAGGCGACTTTTTGTTTTCTAAAATATTCAACTTCGGAAAAAGTCACGACACTCCACTGCTCGCGTCTCATGCTTCAACTAATATATAAGTTTTTTGTGAACAGCGTGTATTTTTGAAAAGATTTTGGATAAAAATAAAAATCAACGTGCAGCCAATTTATTCGCCATCTTGTACAATCTGTCAAATTGGAAATTTTGTAATTCTCGATTAAAGATATAACATAGTGGTCCCAGAGAGAGATCGTACTTGCGTCATCGTCTTCTGTCTTTCGTTTTCATACAAGACGCGTGAGAAGTAAGATGTTTATGCGGGACGATCGTCGATGACGCACGTATAACCTCTAGCTGTGACTGCTTTACAAATTTTCTATCCAATTAATGACCAAAAATATTCGTAAATACTTTAGTACTCAATGGAGTAAGTTCCCTTGCTTTCTAATATTGTTTTTATTTATGACTTGAAATTTGTTTTATTGCTGACGGTACTGTTTACTCTTATGTTTTTAAAAACTACTTTCGCGTTTGTTTATTACCCTCTGGAAGATGGATTAATAATAATAATAATAATCGGACCATTTCTATAGCGCCGCTTTTGTGAGAAATCACCTCAGGGGCGCTGTACAAATATTACTTCCTATTCTTATATTATTCTTATATTACGTCTATTCTACGAATTTATTATTACATTGTGTTTATTTACTGAATCTATGGGTTTTTTTTTAAATTATATAAAGTCATTCGTGTCAGCTTTTATTTGAACAGATGGTTCTTTCTAGTTTTGTTATTTCCCTGTAATTTCCGTCTTGTTTGCTAAAATGAATTTTATAGCAGTTTTTGTCCTATAGTTACACGAACTACAGGTAACCAGGTACATTTTTGTTGGGTCTTAAATATTGTATTATGTTATAATAGGTGCACATCAGGGTAATATCCTTCTTAGAGTTCCCCTTGGATGTCTGCGACAAAATTCCCACTTACATTTTACCCTGGTATTTTATATGTGCTTCCTATTTTCATTCATGGTTATATAATATTAATGCATATAAGTAAGGTTACACTATAATGGATATATTAGAGGAGAGTCAGCCTTTTTCTCTAATTGATTATTCATTACTTACAAAGGTTTTTTAATAAATATAAAAATTCATTCTCAATGGGTTAATTTTAATAATTTTTCCAAATATAATAAAACGAATGAATAATTAAGAAATAAATTATAATTCATTGTAGAGTTATCACGGAACATGTTATTATGAAAATACAACTTGTTTTAAATGTACCATTATCAATATAAAATATTTATCTTTCTTTTTCGGGTCCTGCAAGGTCAGGAACATAAATTATTAGTTGAGCAATCTTTGATAAATATATATCATTACAAAATTTCATTCAGGATGTAGTGCTGCCATAAACATCTTTTTAGATACATAAAGATAATAATTAAAAAAATAAACGTACATAAATTGCGCTTAAATTTATGTAGTTTGTTTAACTGAGGAATAGCAATAACTTAATAAAAAATAAATAAAACATTCGGAAGTAATTAAAAAATTTAAAATATTTTAACAAAAAATTTTTTTTTTTTATTTTTTTTTAAAGTTACATAGGCTTGGGATTTATCAAAATCAGTTGGCGTCGTGTCTGGTCAATGTTGGTTGTGTCATCATAGAGGACTTAGCCAGCCGAAGAATTGAACTCACGATGGCTGGGTGGGAACAAGACTACGAGTTAAACGTTTTACTTAATTCTCGGTTACGATATTTTGTTAGATCGAAGAATCCTAACAAAAAAATAATCCGAATATTTCCTGCAAAACTGTTTAAAAAGTTTATCTTGTTTACTAGGCGATTCAATTAATAATAGTTGGTACCCAAGCTTCTATATCAGTGTTTCGTAAACTGGTTTAAACAAGGGAGCATTGAAGGATAGTAGGTGCGGCGAGGGCAACGAGAAGCCCCTGTAACCATATTGTTGATAAATGATTTTTCCACGATTCAAAATTTTGATCAATTTTTCAATGTCTAATTTTTATAAAAAATTTATTCTCAGCTCCTGGAGATGCTTAAATTCTACGCCAGGTTCGAGATCAGCGACGAGAGTGGAGACCCCCTCACAGACAGAGACATGACCCTGGACCACTACTCGAGGATCACATCCCTACAGGTAAAACATCTTCATCATCGGCGCTACAACCCCAAGGTTGGGGTGTTCCCCACAAATTCAAACGTAATATTGTCATCAAATGACCAATTTTTTTTAACATTTGAAGGGTCCCCGTTAACCTTTGCGTACCTGAATCTAAAAATTTTACGTACAATCCGAAGGGGGGGGGGGGGTAATTTCACCAGAATTTGATAGATATTATTTAAATATTAACGGTTTGTTTTTTTTTAAATGTAGATCGATTACTGAATAGTTTTACTAGGATAATCTAAATTATTTGGTATGTGATGTAAAAAAAACAGCTTACATGTCTCACAAAACTCTCATTTGGGGTAGGTGCAAAATTGCCGGCATTGGCATTCGACCGGACTTGGAATTATTTTTAATGTTGTTGATTGATTTTATTTCAGAAAGCCGCCTTTGCGAAATTCCCAGATTTGAGGATGTTTTCATTGGCCAACGTGGCCAGTGTTGATACCAGAGAAAGTCTGCAAAAACACTTTGGAAATCTGAGGTGAGTGTTTGTTATCTGTTATATTTCATTCAGAAAAAAAATTGTATTGAATCTAAATTCTGTGTAATAAAATGTTTTCTAAGAAGTTACAAATATTTGCCACAGATAAACAAGGTTTTATTAGTTTGTAAAGATGTGATGATGAATGAAATTCTTAGTAACACTATATTATCAGAATAATAATGAATATGATGTTGTTTAATAATAAATTTAAAAAAAACCCCCCCCCTCAATCGGTGACACACCAAAACAACTGTTTTGAATAATATTTCTTGCAACATAATAGTGCTAATATCACTACTCCGATATGGGCATTTTATGACAGTATCGACCCTTAGGAGTACAGAGATCCCAAGTTCACCACAATGCAAAAATTACTTTTTGATGAAAATCAATGCTTTTTCCTCCATTCTTTAAAGGCACACTAGTCACTAGTCTATATTTTTATACCAATTTCACAATAATAAAATAAAATAACAGTACCATGTCCACACCCGCTATGGCTGCATAAACTATAAAATTACTCTCTTGAACAATTCATCTCTGGTGACTTAGCAACCAACCACAACTTGTGCATCTGGCTGAAAACATGGTCTTCTATCGGGAAGAATTATTGTCTGGAGGTTTATCCCTGATATCGTCGCTGTTCTGACTCAACCTTGTATCTGTAAAAATGTTTTCTCTCAGGAGGTGAAAGAAACTGTCCATTTTCCTTATTTTAAATTATTTTAAATAAATTTTCATTTATTAAACTTAAATATGTAATGTATTCATTGATTAAAAACAGTAACTGCTTTAAAATAAGGAAAACACGTAATATTATTCAGACTAATGGTGAAATTGCAGAACAGTTGTCCCAGCAATCCCAGGAAAATTTCACTGTTTTCTGAGGAAAAAAAATTCAGGCGAGCGTGTATTAAGATAAGAGTTTTAAATTTTATTTATTTATTACTTACATGCTTTGTTTGTTTTCAGTGTGGACAAACTGCGAGCTATTGCAACACATCTGAACTTGGTTCCTCTACCAGGATCAGAGCAAGAAGCAGAATGGCATCGGGTGGATCAAGAATTTCTCAGGGAATTACTGGTAATTAACATAATTAAACCGTCCTTTAATTAGCTTGCTCCATCTTCATTAGTATAGCAAGAAAATAAGTAATTAATTTGTACCATGTCCTAATATTATTAATTATTCCGTCGCAGTTAATAATATGTCATTGAATAGTTTTTGATTTATCTCTGCTGTTTCTCGTGTATTATTATTTAGGAATGCATTTATTAGATTGACGTCATTTATCAATTTCAATAGACCAACAAATAAAGAAGTGTTTATTTATAATTACTTTGCAGTAAGCACATATTATGATGCCCAGTATATTTACCTCAGATTGAATATACAAACTCATATCAGTATAATACCAATGGCGGATTAACAGTCCCATTCAATTTATTGAATGGGACTGTTAATCCGCTAATTCTATTGAATTGTAAATGTGTCAAAATGACCTTGAGTGATTGTTCCCCACTGATTGCATCTATTTCTGGAGTTCCAACACAATTTTCAGGACATTCTTTTAACCTTGGAAATTAGCACCGCTTCTTAGAAAAAAACAGGTTATCATTAAAAAAGGGTATTCCGATCTTAATTTAAATTAAATTAAAAGCATGTAGGGTTAACGGAAGTTCTGTTCTGGCAAACCGTCTCGACCAAAATAGTGACCACAGATTAACGTACTTGATTAACGATATATAAAAACGACAAAAGTACTTTTGAAGCATTGGAAAACTTTAAAAATTAAGTGGCATAATGCTGTTCCACTTTGTTCCTTACCACTTCACCCAAAAAATAAGTTATAAATACCAACTTGCACATTCCTACAATACAAAGATAGGGATGGATATTTGCGGTACATGACTATTGGCTTAATAATAAACATATATGCTGCATGGTCTCATCTGCTGTGATGATGGAAACCCGCTACGTTGGCTAAAGGAGGAGGAAATGCAACATGGTGGTTAAAACCCCACAAATCAATCATAATATGTGGTATGTTTTAGATATCCCGCCATTCGCGCCGCATCTCGCAGCTAGAGGAGCTGAACGCCATGCCGCTGTACCCCACCGAGGAGGTGGTGTGGAACGAGAGCGCCGTGCCGACGGAGTACTACAGTGGCGAGGGATGCCTGGCGCTGCCCAAGCTCAACCTGCAGTTCCTCACGCTGCACGACTACCTGCTGAGGAACTTCAACCTCTTCCGTCTGGAGAGCACTTGTGAGTTACCTTCTGCTATTACCTGTACAATCAGGCTGACATTTTGCCTTGTGGATTTTCCAGATTGCAACGACCGGTTTAAGTCATTAATACATTAATTATATTATGAACTGGGATGGCGGAGTGTTAGTCAATAGACTAATGTATTATCTCGAGTAACAGGTGATGAAGAAGAGATATTGGACAATTGTTTACCCACTTTTATAGTCCTTTCTTTTTGCTCTCTCATGTCGTTTCTTTCATACTAGTCATCAGTTGTGTGATCTTTACACTAACCCAGTGATTCACAACCGGCGGCCCGCATGTCCTTTTTTGGGGCTTTGGCCTGGAGAATTTTTTGGTCTGCGTCATTTCTTTGTGCGCGCTATGATTGATATTTTAATTGGGTTCTATTTTATCGGGGTACACAACCAAATGTTGTTTCTGAAAATATAGTAGTAACAGAAGTGAGTTTTGATATTTCTTATTAATAGCAATCGTTCCGATGCTATTAATAAGATGCGATGAAAAAATCGTTAACGGTTTCCATTCTGTTAGAAAATACGAAAGGGCATCGCAATAAACTTGTCTGTCTTCAATATTTTGAATCAGCCGCCCAAAGTTATAAGCATTTTTATATGGTTTATGTTTCGTTATGTTTAAAAATCGTACCAATTGTTACTTTGACCTTGGAGATGGAAAACTTTATTTGAAAACTCTGATTTATCTTAGCAAAGTTAACAATGTCAAGCTGCAGGTACTCTACCCCTTGGCCCGTGGCCCGCGAATATATTGAAAATTGATACATTTGCCCTCCGGCTAAAAAGGTTGTGCATCGCTGCACTAACCTCTGTGGATCTTGAAGGATTATTGAACTATTATTATTATTTTTTTTTTATATGAATACCGCACAAGAGTCCCAACTGTTCCCAACCGTCTGGAGCCAGAGTGAGATTGTGGCATTCCTAATCGGGGAATGTTGTGAGGCTGAAGGTATTGAGGAGGGGAAGGAGAAGGGGAAGAGGGAGGTGGGGAAATACCTGACTATTCAGATCTGGTTACCAAACACGGCTAAAAGCAATTTCAAGCAACGTTTCAATTCTGAATGGTGGTCTTTCACCAGGGCGATACTGAGAGTATCTTCCACTGTGGAACGTGCGCAAATATACTATATATTATTTTTAAATTAATTAATTGTGAAACAACACAAATTAATTAAATAAAATTTACTTGCGCACGCCGGGATTTGAACCCGCGACCTTCGGATTCGTAGTCGAGAGCCTTACCCCTCGACCATGGAGGCCGTCAAGATTATTATTGAACTTACAGTAAAGAGAATTTGCCGGAAGTTATTTATTCTGGATAAATTGTTAGGTGTTAGTACAATATACTTGAATAATATGTCATTTTTGTAATTTTCAGATGAAATTCGGCAGGACATTGAAGACGCTATTGGCAGACTTTGTCCATGGTAAGTTTTTGATTATTTTATGTAGCCAGATGGGTATTATGTAGTTACATTATATTGTTTGTTTTTATGTCTTTATATTTACGTCTTCCTTGTTAAGTCAGTCTGTTTGTCTTTGATGTTAATAGTTTGATGGTACAGTTACATAAATGTATTTACTGAGTATAATAACAATATGAGAAGAGGGAGCTCTAATGCCATTTACGGCCCAATGTACCACCCCTTTTTTATTTTATTTTTTATTTTTTTATATGAAAACCCCACAAGAGTCCCAACTGATCCCAACCGTCTGGAGCCAGTGAGACTGGCATCTCCGATTGGGGAATGTTGTGAGGCTGAAGGTATTGGAGAGGGGAAGGAGAACGAGAAGAAGAGGGTGGGGAAATACCTGCCTATTCAGATCTGGTCACCAAACACGGCTAAAAGCCATTTCAAGCAACGTTTCAATTCTGAATGGTGGTCTTTCACCAGGGCGATACCGAGAGTATCTTCCACTCTGGAATGTGGGCAAATATACTACATATTATTTTTAAATGAATTAATTGTGAAACAGCACAAAATAAAATTTACTTGCGCACGCCGGGATTTGAACCCGCGACTTTCGGATTCGTTACCCCTCGGCCGTCAATATATTTGTTTATATTTCTTTGATCACTTCGCTTTCTCATTTGCTGCCGGCCTTTTACTATGGGAGATTGATATATTCCAACTTTTTTCTTTTTCCACTTACTATAAGTTTTATTAATTTATGTGAATTATATATAAATATTTGTCAGTTGAGAAAAAATTCTAAAAAGGATAATCTGCCCATGGGCGGAGCAAACATTGTAATTGACGTCTCAACTCCCATGGGTGTGATTGTCAGTGCATGTGTTAACTGATATTTTCTATAGATGATTTTATAATTACATATTATATTAAATTAAAAGCACACTTTTCTCTGTAGTTACTAATTTCAAATCTTTCGATCGCCGGACTAAAAAGGGTGTTTGGCAGATGGTGCTCCCACTGACTTGTGACCGCGGCACATGAGAGGTTAAATTCTTGTTAAGTTAGGTAGGAATGGATTGAGTTTATTTTATGTCTTCAACAATGTTTGCTCTACCTATTTATTACATATAACCTTTTATTTGACCAAATCGGTGGAGTACACATACCACAGAAGCAAAATTTTGATAACATTGCTATCTCAAATTTATCAGGAAATCAGAAGATGGTGGGATATTCTTTGGTGGCTGGGCGCGCATGGCTCAACCGATTTCCGGCTTCGCCGTGGTGGAGGTGGCCAAGCCCAACATTGGCGAGAAGAAACCGTCGCGCGTGCGGGCCGATGTCACCGTCATCCTATCCGTGAAGAGCGACATCAAGTCTGAGTGGGAGAACCTGCGCAAGAGAGACGTCTGTTTCCTGGTCACCATCAAACCTACGCAGTCCATCGGTATGTCACTACTTCTTCTTTCGTATGATGGGGGTCAAAGGGGAACATCCAGGTCTATGAGCCAGTGGACAGTTCACAGGGCTTCAGGAATCGCCCTGTGAACCTCGTCAATTCTGCCAGGTAATTAATGGAGCGGGCATTCATTGACTATACATTCGGTAGTGTGTACTGCACTGCATTCACATATCGTCTTAGTTTTTAGCTTAGCTAAACTCAAACCGGTTTTTAAATATCTCACTGAACTCTCACTAGCTTGTACAAGTTTTCAAATATCTAACCATCGATTACTCTTCTTTGATTAACACGTTCACTGCCAGCATTAGACAGCAGAAGGTCGGAAAACACTTTTGGTCTCACCTGTGATTTAAAAACGAGTTTAAATTATTGCTTTAATTTTTTATTAATCAGCAGATCTGACGTTAACCTTTGAACTGTCATTAAATGTTTCTATCCATGGCGTTTTTGGTTCCATTTTGTTAACATAACCTATATCTTGATTGATGATTCCAGGCACCAAGTACAACCATCAGAAGCCGTTCCTCTCGCAGACGGGCGTGGTGTGCGTGCGGGGCTGCGAGGTAGAGGGCATGCTGGACGCCGGTGGGCGCGTCATCGAGGACGGCATCGGTGAGCGCCCCCAGCTGGCCGGCGACACTCGCACCTTCCGCGTCTGCCTCGACCCCAACCAGTATGCGCAGGATCTGGACGCAACCAGCAAGGGGAAAGAGGTGAGTTCTATTTTCTACCATTCCAGGAACCAAAAGCAACCCCCAGCAGGTGTTCTGAGCAAATCATTGGAAGTCCCTAATACATAGTATCTCTCACAATCTTCATCATAGGTTTATATACTAGGACAGGGTCTCTCCACAAGATTCTGTCCGTCTTCTGCAGTTTATGGGTCTCCCTACCCTGGTTTAAAGTTATTTGAGAATAATCCATGCAGAAAAAATAATTTTATCGTTTTTGTGAGTATTTTTAAAATATTGGAGCTTACGCCGACGAGACTAGCTCCTTAGCAACCTTCATTATAGAGCAGTAGAGTTCAAAACCCATTTTGGGAAAACAGGATTATTTTCCAGCAAAAGTGGAGATATTTTGAAACAAAAGTGGTGTTATGTTCCCTTTTTGGTTTTTTTTTGATGATCTTAAATTATTATTATTTTTTTTTATAAATTGAAAAAAGTATAACAGTACCCAGCATTTTCAATATGGCATTAGCTGTGTTCCATTTCATGGCTATTCAAGTTTGTCAAAACCATGAACAAAGAAATGTTTAGAACGAACAATAGCACTTTCTTATTTTTAAAAAATAACAGATTATCGCTTGAAAAATATGAGAATTCACGGTTATTTATCCATTTTTTAAACGTCACATTTTTCGTTTAAAAATGACAAATTTCACATAAAACATCGCATTACCGCTGATGCAAAATTTGCAGGTTTCTATCCATGGGTAATTCTTTTCAGTGGACAACACTGTTCTGATTATGATGCAGATTAGTGGTGGGCCAAGCGGCTCGGTTTAGAGAGCCAGATCACTAAATCAGCTCTCTGTAAAGACAATCTACATGAAAACTGGACGAAAAAAGTATTGTCTAAGAGTGTCTTAAGGACGTCTTTAGGAGGGCTAAGAAAGCGAGGGAGAGGGCATTGTGCGGGGGGGCGCGAACCGTCATTCAAACGAGCCGGATCACCGAACCCGTACACTAAAAAGAGCTGAATTAGTGATACGGCTCACTAAACCGAGCCGCTTCGTCCACCACTAATGCAGATACATCAACATTAATCAGATATGAAATAATTTTTGAACATCTAGCAATTATATGATTGTTTTTTAATTTTCAGGATGTTTACGAATCCTTCAGTGTGATAATGCGTCGTAAGCCGAAGGAGAATAACTTCAAAGCCGTGTTGGAGACTATTCGAGAGCTGATGAACACCGAGTGTGTAGTCCCCGACTGGCTGCACGACATTATCCTCGGCTACGGAGACCCTGGACAGGCACATTACTCCAGGTGACCCTATTTTCTTAATGTATATTCTTCGTTGGTACTTCTTTCAGATGACGGTAATGACCTGATGGCACTTATTTCCTGTTACCAAATCCTGGCAACTTGCTGCAATGGTTACACTGCTGGACTTTTTTTTGTTATTATTATTTTATTTTTATTGTATAATATTAATTATATACAATGGAAACTTATACCCGCTAAGCCACTGCAAGTAGCTTATCAGCAGGAGTTTATTTCAACAATATTATATAATACAACAATAAATAACAATCATCATACAAATGTAGGGCAAAATTAGGATGTAGAGGCGCATGTATGTTGTGATCAATGTACATTAGTTGGAATTTTTTTTTTTTAAATAATGGAAACAGCATTACAGTTTTGTTATTGGAGATACTAGAGTCCAATTTTATAACACCGATTTAAATAATATTATAAAATATCAATATTATAAAAATATCAATATTAAGAAAAATCAATATTTTAAAAATATCAATATTATGTAAATCAATATTTTAAAAATGTTAAAATTTTAAATATCAACATTATTAAAATACCAATATTATAAAAATATCAATATTATAAAAATATCAATATTATAAAAATATCAATATTATGAAAAATCAATATTTTAAAAATGTTAACATTTTAAATATCAACATTATAAAAATACCAATATTATAAAAATATCAATATTATAAAAATACCAATATTGTAAAAATTGTCAATATAATAAAAATATCACCATTATAAAAACATTAATATTACACAAATATAAATATTATAAAAATATAAAAAAATCAAAGTATCGGCAAGTATTAAATAAATTGAGGAATAAAAAAAATCATATAAATATCAGCACTACAGGTTGGTTACAGTGAGGATAGACTTAATTTTGTTTGTTTATTTTACCTCATGTTTTTTTCAGAATGCCCAACGAGATTGCGGCCATGGACTTTAACGACACATTCTTGGACATGGATCACTTGCGAAATAGTTTCCCGACCTATCAAATCAAAGCTGTCACGGACGATCCTAAAAAGTTGGTCCGACCGTTCAAGTAAGTCAAATGATTTCATAAAAACAGTCAATTCTGATTTTTCTGGTTAAAAAATACATTTTGATCATTTTTGTGTATTTATATTTTCAGATTGACCTTTGAAGATGTGCTTCACAAGAATGAGGAGGAAGGCGAAGGTGAATCTGTCAAAGGAAAGAAGAGCATTATAGTAGAGCCCCACGTGCCCCCCAGTAGGGGACCTTATGTCTTCAATGAACCAAAGAAGTATGTTGTCACTTTATTGTTTAATATGTCTGACATTTAATAGTAGAAAAAAAGTTTTTTTGATCATAATCAACTCGACCACGGAAGTCATTATTTTAGTCCAATAAAACTGGACGGGTATAGCGTCCCTCTTGGGTCTCGGTTTAGTTGTAAAATAGATAAGTATGTGAATAAAAAGTGAGGTTATGACATTTTTGTACATGTATTTATTTATATTTATATTGCTAAATGTTATTCTGCTCAAATTAGACAGTACTTACGATTTTGACGAACAGATTCCAGAGGCACCACACAATATATTATGCAGTCTGATGGAACAAAATGTTTACTACAAATTGAGATTTTTTTGTGGGTTTATATTTATCTCTTTTTATAGCCACAATCCACTTTTTTCTTAACTGTTCATCATTTGGAAACCAATGTCTAGACATTCTCGAGGAGCACAGCATGACCCCCACCTACACTAGCGCCATCTGCTGATTCGAGCTTTCCAGCTTACCTGCCATTGAATAAATGTCTATATTTTATTGCCAAGCTGGTACCTATTATGAAAAAATACTGTATTATGTAGGTACAATGTTACGAATATGGGGTGGGTATTTTCATATGCATTTGAATGTGTTCAACTTTTAAATTATAATAAACAATAGCAAAGAGTTGGTTCTTAGTTCTGACAGATAGATTAATTAAGGGAAAACTTGATTGGGAAATAGAGAGGTTTGAGATTTTAGGGGTTAATGTGAATATGTATTGAGTGTAATTTGAAAGAGAAAAAGTATGTAGATATATTTGTATTATTGTTTTTTTTTTTTTTAAAGTAAATCCGCAACAATATGTTTTTCGTGGAATGGTATGAAGTTTGATACTTTATTTTGTAATTTCAGAAATGCTATCCTGTTCACTCCAACTCAAGTGGAGGCTATCCGTGCGGGGATGCAGCCTGGACTTACACTGGTTGTGGGACCTCCCGGAACTGGTATTTGATAATTTATTTCTTATTACACAATTGATTCTGTTTTTCTAAAACATTCCATACTTTCGTATGTATTTTTGCTGACATTATTTCAGAATCCGTTGTACAATTCATGTGAGACGTGATTTTAAATACACACTGTCATAAGTACTCCCAAACTTTAATAAAGACAATATACAATCCCAACAGGTTAACACACACTCTCCACTTCAGCCGTTGGCATTAAGATTGGAAACCATCATAGTCTTGAGAGATTTTACGGTTGTAAGAACATCACTCGCCTTCTACCTTTCGTCACCCCTATCATATTAAGGGTACGCATGCATTAGGCAGCGTGGCCACTGAGGTCTTCAAGGAGTACGCGCACATTTAGCAACAAACGCCACGGCTGGCAAGATCTCACGCAATACACACGCGGCCAGACGCAATCGTCGTGGTTACTGATTTGGTATGAAATACATCAGTGTGAGTGCAATAGCCACGGTGGTCGGTATATTTTTATATGCACTGAATTTTGGCCGCTAGACTATTTTTTACTATTTTGGCCGCCATACCAACCGCTCGAAAATACTAGCCGCCTAATGCGCGAGTACCCTATAACTTATACCCCAATATGAAATTCCTTTCCCATTCATCAGGTAAAACCGACGTGGCCGTGCAGATAATCTCCAACCTGTACCACAACTTTCCGTGGCAGAGAACGCTGATCGTGACGCACTCCAACCAGGCACTCAACCAGCTGTTCGAGAAGATCATGACCCTGGACGTGGACGAGAGGCATCTGCTGCGTCTCGGTCACGGAGAGGAGGCCCTCGATACCGACAAAGATTTCTCCAGGTATAATATTATACAAGAGTTTCACTCCAATTTAATAATTCTGATAATGTTGTGACGTGGCAAACTTGGAAACACAGGTGCCTGGCAAGCGGTGAATCTGGGTTTAAGGTCAGGTGGCACCAATATTACTTGTCAAACAAAACCGACTAAAAGTGAGTGGGAGACGCTCAACCACAGAAAATAAAATATGAAATCATTTGACACCCTACTATCGACCAAGTATAACATCGACGCACCCCAAGATTCTTATCTACTGATTACTTCGGAAATTCTCACCAAACAACCAAACTGACGGCATGGCCACGCTGGGACTAATGACAAACGGATTCGCAGTGGGCATTGAGGAATGAATTAGAATTAAAACTTCTGACTAGTGTCTTGCAGTGACATGACGAACTTGTGTCCTACGGACCTAGTACGGGTAGACCGGTGGTGGCCGGTGACCTACATTTCAGAAGAATCCAATAAAAAGAAGGGTCCAATAAAAAAAACCGTAGGTAAGGTACCTCTTGTAGACGAAATCCATCCCACAATCTTTGGTGTGTGAAAATCACACTGATGGTTAAAATACATCCATAAAAACGTTCTTAAATTCTATAATAAAATATGTAAAGAGTAATAATGTGCCATAAAAAAATATATAACACTTTACTATAAGTAAAGCTAGAGATTTTAATTTTATTTTTTGACATTATGTTCCTTAAAACTCGACGAAGTTCACTCAGCACCTAAGTCATGAGAAGGGTGCAAAATATTGTATGCACTGAGTTGAATCCGAGGTGAAATACCTAAGGCATATCATTATTGAGGATCTCAAAGATGGACCCGACAATGACTGTCAAAGACAGGCCATCAGCATACGAGCAGGTATGCTAGCGAGGAGGCTCTTCAGATGCACCAGCCCTGTGAAGAGAATAATATTCAATGCTTACTGAACCCACCTTCACACGGCAGACCCATGGATTCACTAAATCCACAGTGGAATGCCATAAGAGTCTAATACAATAATGTCTACAGACAATTGTTTCAGTTACCGAGGTATTGCAATGCCAGCGAAATGTTCAGGCAGTAAACTACAGCGAAATGTTCAGGAGTAAACTGCTTTTATGCTACAAAGAGGCATAAAGCGGGTAGTAAGCTACTGAGCCCGAAATGTTATAATAAAAGCCGCAATCAGGTGGTTAAATGTCCCATTACAAAAAAAATGTTTGCTCCGAAAACCTCCATAAGAGGAACTTACAATGTGAATATCATAATGCTTACTTTATCTACCGACCAACCGATACTGAGAGCGCACCAAAACTGAACACATGGGGACGAACAGGCCCTAGACTAATAGCAACTCACAAAAAGTTGAACAATGGACAAAAACAATAAATTACTACCTTGTACATACCCACGATCCTATTCAACTTTGAGAGACTTCCGAGAAATGAGTGCATTGCCTAAAATGAAGTAAATTTTGTGTAGAAATTTGATAAAATCTCATTAAATTTCACTGTCCAGCCTTTTTTGGGTGTCTCCTCCTATTCCCATATAAAATATGAACGTCAACTCTGTGTAAAGTAAATGGCACCCCCCAAGACATAGTATGGCATCCAGATTGCAACAGTGTACTGCTTTAGATATGTCTTTGAGTCTGAGTTTACTATTATTATATGTAGATGTAGAGTGTAGATGTAGTGCGGGCGGCAAATTGAATTTTTCAGAGGCGTTTTATTGATTGGGCCAATGGTCTTTAAAATATTTGGGGGTGCGTTGCACAACTGCACCTTAGCATGGATGGGCATTCCCCGGTGGCAGACTCAATATTGACGGATCAAAGCATAATGACTAGACGCCACAACTGAATACGGAATACATTTCTTAATTCTTTGAATATGGAATACAGATTGCGATAGCCGATACAGATTAACTCAGCATTACTCACTGGCTGACTTGCGGCGGTTTGCGTGCTGAAGAATGTGTGGGCTGCGGACAAAAGGTGACCTATGGGTTTTTATGCACAATACGACGATACCTCCGGCGACTTTGCGGCGCCGTCCATTAGTATCGCACCGTAATTATTGTACCGCACGTTAGAAATACGGATGCAAGGCCTACTGAATCAAGAATTAATTCCGTGTCAAATTGAGAATTAGACCGAATATGTCATGAGATTGAATTTATTCATTCGATTAATTCATTCAAGTTCGCCCATGTCTACATTTGACATTTAAGATCAAGATGAATTTATAATTTTGATATTGAATACATGATACATGAGTAAGCAAACAAGGTGAGGAGATGCAGCTCGTCCGAGTCTAGAGTCACAAATGCCATTGTTTTTGGATATCAACGTTTAGGACGTTTTTCGCTAGTGACGCTAGTGTATTGTAAGTTGTTGGGTGTTTTTGTCTGTGGCTAGAAGTGGCTACAGTTTCAATGTTATTAACACACTTGAAGCGGGAGAAAACAAGAATCCCATCCGAGAAAAGATTTTGTTTACACCACTAAGTATATCTTTGACAATAATGACTATATTTTAATGAAATTTTTACATAGTAGTCACCACACCCAACTATAAAAGTGTGTATTATCTGAAATTAAAGCTTTGTAATATAACTCCATAAACTTAAGTTAAAGTCAGTGTTGCATCATAATATTATAGTGACCTTTTGTGTGTGAAAATGTACATATTTCATTAAATTTCAAATGATTATTCTTTTCACTTGGCCCGAATCATAACAAAACTAAAAACAATTTCTGCATCTCCAGTACCATAAGTGTACCTCACCGAGTTATTACCCATTCTAAGGGTTAATATTATGTAGTGTATTTTTGATAAAATATTCTTCCACACACAAGACTATATACTTACAATTTTCATATAAAAATATCAGATAGCAACGCCTTTCCCGCTATTATAGTAGGACCGGCGTAAAAGGTAGAACTGTTCTTTCCACCTTAGTGTGTTAATATTGTTTCAATAATGAACATAATAATGATGATGTTCTTGTGTAGGTACGGTCGTGTGAACTACGTGCTGTTGAAGCGCCTGGCACTGCTGGAGAGTGTGCAGCGACTGCAGGAAAGCCTCGGGGAGGTGGGCGACGTGGGCGCCACGTGCGAGACGGCTGCGCACTTCTACCTCTACCAGGTCGTGGCGCGCTGGGAGAAGTTCTTGTCTGTGTGCAAGAGCACCAAGCAGAAGGTACTACTATTTTATCAATGTGATATCAATTTTTTTTTTTAAGATACTCTACACAGAAAAGTCATCTTTCGGGATGCTGTATGGAGAGTCTTTTAAAGAAAAGGTTGAGAGTTAACCTGTGGAACAAACAAGGTTAATAAATAGTATTTCACGACCTGTTGAGCACAAGAACAAGTCCTATAAACGGGTAGAAGTTTATGAATTTCTTGATTGAGCACCGGTGCTGAAGGAATCAATGCCGCTAGTTCTTCAGACCATCTTCTAAATTATCAATTACATAAATATGCAACACACCTTATTTAGTTGTGATATTGATGGCTAGAGGAACCAATAAGCGCCCTCAGTTGAATCAGAGTTCATACATTTAAACGGCAACTGGTCGTAGAAAAATCAGATGCTTTCTGTTTTAGTTGCCTCGATTAGATTACTGTCCTGACTGACAACTAAAGTATTTCATTAATTTAATAAATTTAATTTCGAGCTATAAATAAGGAACCCCCATGTTAACAATTTGTAATGTTTTATTTTCAGGAAGTACCAGCGAGTCAAATTGCCGCAGATTTTCCATTCCACGGTTTCTTCGACAATGCCCCCAAACCACTCTTCAAAGGGAAGACCTATGCCGAAGACATGGGCATAGCTGAAGGATGCTTCAGGTATAGTTTTGTATATTTTAAAAATTACATACATATTATCGTTTATTGAAAGTTTTTTTTAATGTGATGATGTTATGTGATAATTTTGGACTACTGTTATTTACAGGTACATTGAACGGATATTTGAAGAATTGGATGAATTCAGAGCTTTTGAGTTGCTGAGATCAGGTCTGGATCGTTCCAAATACCTACTTGTTAAAGAGACAAAGATCATTGCCATGACTTGCACACACGCCGCTCTCAAGAGGAAGGAACTGGTCGACATGGGTAAGCATCATAATAATGTAGATAGGTTTTTGCAGATTTCAAAGACTTAATGTTTTTTTTTTTAACAAAGTGTCAAGAAAATCATTTTATACATACATATTACCTAACCCCTAAAAATTTTCACACGTGCCTGATTTCTTAGTGTTTTGTCATGCTATAATATTTATGTGCGTGATTCTGAAATCTTCTCTCACGTTAGCCTTCCCGCAGCTTGGAGATCTCACAATCTTCGATCTCTTATAATGATATACTTAAAAATAAATACTTTAACCCAGCTCCTGCCATAAATGCAAACATTAAGTATATATATATATCTTTACATGTAGCAAACACTTTGTGGGAATACATAATTATAATATATAAAATAAAATAACTTTGTTTTTTTTTTTAATACTTTTTAAATACCATGTATTTCTGTATTATGTTCAATATATTTTTATTCACCCCTGAGGAAGGTTCAGGTTGAACCGAAACCAGTTGGACGAAGAAATAATAAAGTGGAATTGAAACAAAGTTATTTTATTTATTATATATATATATTGTAAACGTTAAATAAAAACACAAATGATGATCTGAGGGTTTAATTACGCATTTAGGTAATTTACATTTGGTACAAAATTTGGTGCAATAATCGGATCTATATCTAATCGATAGCGTCGTATGATCCAAGCTTTACGGGGTTAAGGTTCAAAATCCTGGCGGAGAGGCGCATCGATGCAGCCCTAATCTGAGCCCTCAAGTGGTCCCGCCTGCACCGTGTTGGCAGACATCTTACGTTCGAGTCCATTTCTATTCACTTGTTATAATATATTTATTATTTTTTATGTGACACCTCACAAGAGTGCCCCTGTCTGTATGGAGCACTGACAGGAAACTATATCACCACCCGGTTGGGCAACATTGTGAGGTGGATCATCCAGGTCTGCAGGAAGGGATTTGTTAATGGGGACCTTGAAGAGGTCCGGATACTTAAGTAAAAACGAGCCGGCGAAATGACCCATTCTCATGAACCCAGCATTAACCGTGAACGGGTGTTTTGCTCATGTCCTTCGAGTTACACGCACATGCACCGACGGAGAAAGGATCAACGTTGCTAGCTCCCTCGAGCAGGCTCCATTGAAATATCTGTGGAACAGACTCAGCATATCTACATTGCGTGCACATTCTGAGCATTAGAGATAGCAATCGGTCTATTAACAATACATAGTTAATGAACGACAGTTGAGTCAGATATATTCAGTTAGTACGTTTATTAGATGACAATAATAACAATGATGGCCTCCGTGGTTGGGTAGTTACGATCTTCGGCTAAAAATCCGGAGGTCGCGGGTTCAAATCTCGGCGTGCGTAAGTAAATTTTATCTGATTAATTTGTGTTATTTCACAATTTATTAATTAAAAATAATATTTTGTATATTTGCGGCACGTTCCAGAGTGGTAGATACTCTTAGTATCGCCCTGGTGAAAGACCACCATTTGGAATTGAAAAGTTGCTTGAAATAGCCATGTTTGGTGACCAGATCTTCCAGGTACTTCCCCACCTTCCTCTTCCCCGTCTCCTTCCCTTCCCTACTACCTTCAGCCTCACAATATACCGCAATTGGGGATGTCATAGTGTCTGTGGCTCAAGACGGTTGGGAGCAGTTGGGACTCTTGTGCGGTACTAGCATATAAAGATAACTGGCAAGCTTATGTTTGTAGTTTGATTCGAAACCATTAATTGGAATACCTGCTCCTTGCGGGTGACGAGTAGGTCGAGTTGTTCCCTTCATTGCCGACAGAGGCGAGAGCAGTGCCTCTGGTGGTGGTTCTACGGACCATAGGTGTCATGTAGTTCTCCGCTTGGCCAACAGAGGTGAGAGCAGCACCTTTGGCGGCAGATGGTGAACCAAAGTCAGTGGCGCCAATAATTCAAATATGCTGCTACTGCTAACAATATCTTTACAGATATACAGTTTTCTTCACCATCGACTGAACATGAAAAGTAATTATGCTTGAAGATTGGAAAAGATGAAAAATGACTTGTGTGACCAGATCTGAATAGCCCCCAATCTTCCTCTACCCCATCTCCTTCCCCTCCCCGCCTCCTGTAAGCCTCACAAGATACCTCACTTTAAGTTGACATAGTCCTATTGGCTTAGGGCAGTTCGGATTCTTGTAAAAAATAATGAAAAACAGTTTGTAGTTGCCGTAGTGAAAATGACTTTACATGTTATAATTTAAAATGTACATTGGAAAATAAATACAGTTTGATTATGTATAAATTTAGTTCATTAATGTTTTAATAATTTGACAATTTATTTCCCAGGTTTCAAATACGACAACATTCTCATGGAAGAATCGGCCCAAATCCTGGAGATCGAGACCTTCATTCCGCTGCTGTTGCAGAATCCACAGGACGGATTTTCGCGCCTCAAGCGCTGGATCATGATCGGGGACCACCACCAGCTGCCGCCCGTCATCAAGAATATGGCCTTCCAAAAGTACTCCAACATGGAGCAAAGCCTCTTCACTAGGATGGTGCGCCTCGGAGTGCCTACTGTAGATTTGGACGCCCAGGGCAGAGCCAGGGCCAGGTAATTACTAATATTATTATTTATCTAATCATCAAGCTTTTTCTACGCATTAGTAGGCAGAGAGGATAGATTGCCACACAACTCTGTCTTGGCACACTCATTATCTCATACACACTCTTCTGTTATAATGATTCTTGATATGACCCGACTTAAGTATTTGATTCACTTGGCAATACCATGTCTTCCTCGGGCGTCCCCAACTTCTTCTACCATTCACTTTCACGTCATATATTATCTTGGTACTCCTGTCTTTGTTCATCAGCTCCAAATGACGGAAATATTTAAGCGTTCCCAATACACCCGAAACTACCTGCACGAAAATTGTGGGGCTCCGAATGTATATATCATAAATGGACCGTAAACAAAGACGAAATATTAAGGTTTAAAGGGAACAAGGACAACAAAGCACTTGAATGATTTCCATGTGAACTTTCCTGCTCCCACGAAAGTAGTTTTACTTTTGGCGAACGAGAGCACTCAAAGATAACTAACTGTCACATTACAGTGTTCATTGTGTCGGTTAGGGAAAGTAGGGACTGGGTAAATAGCAGTTAA